>JAQIXD010000103.1:0-43186 GCA_034699985.1 Minunthozetes semirufus
ATTTTCTCAAGAATTATTAGGCCTACAAAGTTCTAATTTTGACTGTTGTCATCAGAATACATCCTAGATTCTTATAAAAGTCAAATTTATCCAGAATATCCATTTTCAAAAATGTCCATATTGGATTTCAGGTGCCCTCACCAAACGCAAAACGCTGCAATAGGAACCACTTTCTTTTGGCCCCACCCTGTAGTTTTTAAGAGTAAATTGTTGAAGATTATGTTGAGCGCACAATACTTTGTATCATACATTTGGTCTCAATAGGATTTAGACTATAATATTATATGATATTATATTTAGTTAATGTATATAAAAGTGAAGTTTTCAAAGAAATAATATGTTCTCTCTTTCAAGAATTGTAATGTTTTTTACAGTAATTTATTCAAAGAAGAGTTCATTAATTGAGTGTCAGTTGTATTTGAAATAATACTTACGAAGACTCGACGTTATAACTCGTTAACAGGAATTCCTTCATCTTCTTGAGGTCAGCTTTGGAAGGCTTTGCCTGATTTTGTCCACCGCTGCCGAGTCTGATCTGAACTGAAGAAATTCCGTCTTTGACTTCACTCACATCGATCTTAATATTTGAGTTAATACTCGAAAGATTAGGATTTGTTTTGAGCTCACAATCAGAAGCAGAACTCGATTGCAGGGAATTCTGGCTCTCATTAGGTGTAGCAGTGGGTGAGTCAGAATAAGAGTCCATTTCTTGGATGTGGTCGAGAATGTCAACACAGCACTGTTCACATTCAGAGCTTCCGACGCTGAGCGGCACAGAACCAGTACTACTAAAACCACTCGAACTGTAAACGGATTCAGAGCTCAAGTATTTGTTGAAATGTTTATTGCATAGAATGCGTTCGCAATGGGAAGGAATAGGTTTATTGCCGTGAGTTTGCTGTCCATAATTCCACGACAACCTCTTGTGAATGGAAGAATCCTTTTCCTTTTTCATGTGCTCTATAGAGTCTGCGGTATGGTATCTCCGTTCTGTCCTACAGGTCCTCTTCTGGTGTATACGGCTTTTAAGAACTTCCGGATCTTCAATCACTTCATGTTCGCAGTTCTTATCAATAGATTCATCCGATTTTGATGTATTCTGTCCTAAAATCTCATTCTGTACATCGCTGTCAGTACTGTGCGCAGGAGACGGACCTTCACTCGGCGGAGCTGAGTGTGTGATAAGACCGGATATATTCTTGGTTTTAAGGAGTGGCGGCTTATTTGCATTCAATGGAAGAGAATGACTCAGTATTGGAGACGTTGGACGAGGAGGTAGGGAACGGATAGAAGACTGAGTTATGGTCTTTGTTGGCGAAGAGGGAATCGGGATTTGAAGAGATGGCAGAGATGGTGGAGATTTGAGACCCAGTTTGTGGTCAATGATTTGCTGATAACCTGATGGCACATTCACTGACAGAGAGTTCGGGTAATGACTAACAACAGGACTACTGTTCTTTACATTCCGCAGAAGGAAAGCTCGTCTTTCGGGTCGAGGAGAAGTGATAGTCACTGAAATTGGTGAGCGATTGTCAACACTTTGTGAGCGAACAAATGAATCCAAGTCTTCAACGGTTAGACTCGGGTTACGCAGTTCTCCCAATTCAAAACTGACGGCTCGGGGCGGCTGGTGTTGAGAATCGGGATGTGGTAATAGATTTGGAGTGGGAACGGGTGGTGGTATCAGTGAGAGAGATAAACTCGAATTTGCGTCACTCATATCCTGAGAACCGCTATGAGAGTGGACGAGACTGGAACGACTCGAACTACGAGGAGAATTGCGAGACGCAGCCAACAGTGCCATCGATGGGTAGTCATAATCTTCATCTTCTTCCAGATCACGAAAATACGTCACTTCCGGAGGTTCTGAAGAAATGGAGATGTTTTTGGTGTGTCTGTAGAGTTCTTGTGCTTTCTTGATGTAGTCGAGCCATGTCTTTGTGTCACTCGAATAGAGTAAAAGTATAGCGTTTGCGACTCTTAACTCATTTAAATATAAGAGTATGAAACCACTGCCGTCTTTCAGTTCTTGAGTAACGATCCGATCGATTAGAAATGGCTGACGAATGACTCGGACTCTATCGCCACTCCTTTTATTCACTGATTTGCATATTAGCAATAAGTCTGTAAAGAGAAAGCAGTGGACATCCATTTTACTCGCGAGAGAGTCTTTTAGTTTCAATGAGCCCTCAACCAAAAGGTGTCGTATGAAATGAGGGGAACAGCCGTGCATTGGTTGAGTTAAGTCCAAATTGACATATTCTTTGAGGAGCTAACAATTTTCAAAACAATATAATAATTGCTATTTTTTGTGGAAAAAGACATTTCTGTTGAATGAATACCTTTTCTGCCTCATCATTATTACAGTCAATGGCGTCATAGCTTTCAATACGAGTCACAATTGAAGACAATTTTTGGTGTTCGTGTTGTCGACGGAGAGTAGCGTCCACTCCGTAGACAAATCTTTCGACGCATTCATTCTTTTAGTGAAACAACAAATCAATTATTATTAAAGTTTAGGGAATAAAAAAGCTCTTAAAGTGATCTCGAAATTCAAAATAATCTTTTCATATGAATTATGTCTTTCAATAAACTGATTATTAATAATAAAAATTTCAATAATCTTCTGCAATGAATTCCTTTATCCTCTAAAACAGTGCAAATTGAAGGCTCCCTTTACACTACACTCAACTTTTGCAATCATTATTCTGTGCTTTTAATATGAATACAGGGATAAAGGCTGAAGAGTGTGCAGTATTTAATCTTGCGCAAAAATTCGGTGAATATTTTTATATAAGATTCGTATTATTGAGGAATTTTGTGTTGGATCAGATTGGATCAGATTTTTCAAATAATTTGATAAAAGTCATGAAAAGTGATGTAAATGTAAAATACAGAACAAATGATTAAAAAGAAAGAAAGAAATACCATTCGCTTCAATGCATTCTTCTGTTCTTCGGAATCAGTTTTCTTGAGTATAGCCTTAAGAAGTAGTGAATACTTTGTTAGCCTTTGCATAGGTTTGACTAATAAGTCCATAAGACGTAATCTTTCGCAGTCTTTATGCGTTTCGCACCACTGTTTCCAATCAATGATAACATTGTATTAATATTTTGATGAAAAATATTTTATATTCATTAATAAGAATAAGTGTTGACATTAAGACATTAATTATGAGTGTATAAGACGTACCACAACATAGGTCTTGAAGAGCTCATTATCTTTATGCTTTTCTTTAACGTATTGAAGACATGTGCTGTGCTCTAAACAGTACTTCACATAGGGATGGAATATCTGTTCGAACTTTTGTATTAAAGGATAATTAGATTAAAATTTGTCTGAAAAGTAATTCATTGATCTATTTTTAATGCAAACTATAATAGAATTAATGGAAAGCAAAGCATACCATAAGAAAGCCGTCTTTCATAAGCATAGGATTCAAAGGCTGACGGGTTTGTCGAGTATAGTTCAACATTGGCAGTAAATGCTCGATCCAGAACTGATGGTTGGCAGCACTCACTTCTGCTATATTGCTGAACATCTTCGTCGTATCGATCTGTCAGTCAATCACAAAGTATTGTAAAAATGTTTTATTAAATGCATTATTAGTTTCTCACAAAACCGTCGCTTTTTGTCATAAGTTATGAGTCATAACATCTAAATATTATTATATTATGCGCTCGATATTGGATTTGGATATTCCCAAAACAGACTCCCATCACATCCAATCTGTCTTTTCAGCTCTTATTTTACATTATGTCTGATAAGAAAAAGTAATCCATTTGTTATCCGAAACTTTCTTTTATATTTAACTTCAAGAGAAAGGACTAACAGTCTTCACTTATTTCCGTTCTACTAATCAATAGTTTTTGTAACAAAAGCTGAGTTTGTCTTTACTTTTACTACACTTTGACCTCATATGTGATGATTTCCGTAAAAATGTGTGAAAACAATAATTGAATCAATTTTTGCTTTTTTCAGTTCTTATTAACAGTGAATGTGATGTCATTTATATCAGAAATAAATCGAAATTTCCTATTATTGGCGCAAATCTCTGATTCTCTTTCAGCGTAAGCCTTAAATCACTTGAATTCTTGAGAATTTTCTCTCACATTCTCTCATTTATTTAGGGTTTCCTAACATTATATGCGATACAAATATAATACAAATATAATTTATACCATATAATCCTATCTATCTTATATGGCTTAAGAGACAATCATGGTTACTTTTGTTTGTTATTCTACAAATTGTGAGAAATTCTTGGATTGTCTTTTATTTTGCGTATGTATTGCGATCTTCTGTCATTTATTTCAAATTTTTATGTTTCCCTTTCATTCAAATTTTGAATATTGAGCAACATTTCAAAAATAGTATTATAAATTATAAATATATGTACGAATATATATGTATTATATTAATTAACTATTAATATATGTATAATAGTTACAAATGTTTAAAATAAGAAATACGAAAATTGTTGATAAAATTTATGTTTATGTTTGAGTCAATACTAATTCAATGGGATTTAAAGATCAATATATTAGAAGAGAAACAAATAAAACATATAAATAGTGAGAGAATTGATTGTTTTGATGAGAAATATATTTTGCTATTACTTTATGATATAAAATATTAGAGGAATTAAGTTTTATTGGTATAGACTATAGAGACAGAACAATCGATTAGGATTAATGATATACTCCAGTAGTACTAAAATGTGTTCATCAGTTCATCAAATTATTGATATCTTTAGCAATAAAATGAGTTCTACTAAAGAGAAGACAATAAATCAAACAAATTGTGTCTTTGATCCAAACAAACAAACATATGAAGTGATCGGAGTCTTTCAATTGGGGTTTACTTTTGCGTAAAGTTTCGATTTTGTGAATCAAATGGAGAGAAATCTGTGAAATGTTTGCATAAAAGTCTTTACCTCATTAAGTAAGCACTCGCTCTGCAAATTGCACAGACAGGACAGGAATAGTTCTGTGATAACTTTCAATCTTCTCAGATAAAACACTTCAGTTTGAAGTAATTCCCAAATGGCGTCGTTTTGGTTCTGAACCTTTTTGGGAAGATCTTCACTGTTGGCTACAATACACTTCCAGTGGTCCTCCAAGAAGTATATATCATTTGCATCGGCATTACTGCTGTCACAAACGGCTCGAAATGTGAGTAGACCTGACTGTTCTGGTATACCATTTTGACCATAAAGGTTGAGCAGATCAGTTAATTGATCCATTTTTTCTCTGTCGCTCTTGAATGGGTTCGAGAATATTCCTCCACTTTTTCTGTAAGCAAACTGACGGCTCTTAAACGCCTTCAGAGAGCCCTCGTGTGACCCAAACAGTTCACTCTCGGCCAACAGGTTCTCACACGAGACCATTAGTGCTCCCCTTCGATGTCTTTGGCTCTGTTCAATCAATTCAAATTAAAACATCAATATTTGCTTAATATTTGATCAATATTTGATAAATTTTATAGATTCAATCATTCAAAATAAATGGATGTGCTCTAAGAGTTGAGCAAAACAGACAGTTTTATCCCCAATTGTATGTCAAAGAACTAACTATAAACTCGAATTCTTTTCAAAAGATTTTGAAGACATCGAAGACTCGCTGACGACAAGATTTTTTTCAAATCTTTTGAATAGTTTTTGAGAATGAACTCAAAAATGACTTTCAGTTCAGAGATTTCAGTTCACAAACGAATTATTAGCGAATGTTTCAAATTATTGGGAAAAACAATTACAAAAACATCTCTTTTAAAATGAAATTCAATTTAAATGGAAAATATGTGAAATTGAGTGAAAGATTTTGATCGATAATAAAGGAACAAAGAGTGGAGAGGGAGGGACAGGGAGGAGAGAGAGAGAGAGAGAGAGAGAGAGAGAGAGAGAGAGAGAGAGAGAGAGTCTCAAAGAATGAACATCAAATGCAATTTCTGATGAAATAACTAAACATTATGATGAAATAAAAAGATTCTGTTCTAGAATCTGATGACTCAGTACTCCCAAGAGTGACCCTTCACACAAAATTCTTCATTGAATACTATAGAGAATAACTCTCAAAGAATATATTTTGTATATTTTACTCAAATCTTTTAAATAAATTGAATCTTATTTTGAAACGATTTTAGACTTAAATCAAAGCAAAAAAGTTTTATATTTAGATGAAAATCAAGAAAATATCAATTAATAGAAAATAACATACAATTGAAAAACAATGGCATCAAATGATAGCATTGAAAACATAACATTTAATAGAATGGAGTGAAAATAGAGCCATTATCTGGAAAGACATCACAGACTGAAATAGCACTTCCTCTGTGCGAACTTCCTAACGTTATGAATGGTTTTTATAGTTCAAACGAATTCCTGTGTTATCATTAAAATCAAATGGTTTATAGTCTATAAATAATTAAAGCATTAATTAGTTTTATTGAAAGCACTAAATATGATTACAATGAAAATTGATTGCAATACCAATCGATTGCAAAATCATTTCTAATCCTTGATCTCAATTTGATTGAAATTTGAGTTAATTGTAGTTCATTTTGAAGATAGGATTCTACATGTATTAAGTCATTTGATTCTACAATTATTTGACTTTTTTTGAAATTCAATCGATTCTCTGCAAAGAACTGATTTTATTAAAACTGGTCTTCAATTCAAATATCAAAAGACTAATCAATTCTCATTAGTAGTGAACACGAAAACAATCTCAGAACTAATTGGCTTTAATTGAGATTCTTAGCCCACTTTCTGAGACTTCAAATTAAGCGATTCCAGGGTAAGTATTTAGCAAATTCTCAGACGATATGCAAATTATAGAGCAATTCTTCAATTAAAATCGCAGTCAAAGAAACCACAGTTTAATGTTGTTTCCAACAAAGAAAGTGTAGTTTTGTGGCAAACAAAATAGTTTGCTCTAATTCTTCAATTATTGGCTAAACATTGGTTGAAATGACCCAAAATTAATTGGTATTTATTAGTTTATTTCAGTCAATTTTTTCTCTATATATTTGACAAATGCATACAAAGTTTTTTTAGTGCTGTGAGTGTTGTTCGATATATAATACCTAAATATTGTTATATAGTATATAAATATATCAAAATTAAGGACTCATTGTTGAGATGTAAAGAGGTCTGACTCCGTGAATATCAGCGCTAATCAATCAAAAATGGAATTATGTTGAGTCCATTGTGACTACCATTTACTTGGATTGTGTGTAATACAAGAATAGTAGGCCTACCGGTGCTCACAATAACTGCATTCACTACATTTGCTTTCATTGATGTCTTGGTTTTGGACAACTATTTATAAGAGTCTAATAATGAAGAGAACGACAGAACACAACAAAAATATTTTTCTTCAATCATCAAAACTTTGTATAGAATATAGTTATTTTGGTTTATCCAGAGCACAATTTCTAGATGATTCAACTCGACCAACATTTATATTCATTGTGTGCTCACAACAGTGAAGCCCAACTTATTGCTCACAACCACTCTTATTGCTCACAAAAAAATCACTTTTGAAACTCATGTTTAGTGTTTAGAATTGAGTTTTTATAGTTGTTGTGAATGTGATAAACATGTCTTTTCTCAACGAGATATCCCTTTGGGTGAAGAGTAATGTAGAGTTGTGTAGAGTTGTGTACAATTCTGTGCACAGCTCTGGTTTATACCAATGTTCGCATCAATATTTGTTATGCAATTCCGCAAAGAATCACTTGAGTTCCAGATGTTATGAGTGATTGCTTCTACACCAACTATTATAAGTGCATTTACACAATGAGCTAACTTTTACTCAAATTAAAACATTCAAAAGATATTTAATGAAAGAAACGGATTTCAATTCATTTGATTTTCTCTTAATTTCAATCGATTTAATTCTTATGTAAAGATTTTAATTAATTAAATGTAAACCAAAGCCTAAATCTATAGAAGAGTCAAACAATGATTTTAATGAAATCAAACCATTAGTTCACTTAATTAAATCCAAAACACATAAATCGACATCAAATTTAACTTTTAATTTAAAATATAATGACTTGAAGTTAGAGTTAGCGGTAAAATTGTTAAGTCATTACTGAAGCTACAAAAAACCTATTATTATATCAAAAGTATTCACAATTTTAAATATACTTATACTTGAAAATATAATTTAGATTTTATCTGATTTTGCGAAAATACTTTTTACGATTTTGCTAATTATCGTGTAATTAATTTAAGGAAAAAATAAACTTTAAGCTCAATTTAGTTTAAATATTATCAAAGTATATCTTTATCTTTAATAATAACAAAAATAAAGAAATATTTACAAAACAATCAAAATATTTTGAGTCAATTCTTGTTTGAAATAATTAATGTATTATTTGAGTCCTAATGATTTGTTTTTAAGAGAAAAGAGTTTTGTTCTATTTATATATTGTATGATCAATGATCATTTCATAGGTAACCCAAGAATAATCAATGTTAATCATACTAATGCTGGTCTCATAGATAATACATTAGAATAGGAATCAAAACGAATATATAATATATATTGTGAGTGAAGCCAAACGCAGGCTTCAGATAAGTGAAGATTTATCGATGATTTTGCACATAAAGTCGATTATATTTTAATGAAATTTAAATTCTTTCAAAATAGGGTCGCATTGAAGGAACAGATGCATAGGCTGTTTGCGCACAGAATGTCATTCATAAGTTTAATGCTATCAATAGATTCTATGGCATGACATGAACTGAATCTGAAAATCTATGCAAAGAGTTATAACTAACTATAAGTGCAATCAATGAAAAGCATTCAGATTTTAATCTATTCAATAATGTTGTGCTTATGAAACAAATTTTGCATTTATGACACTTTTTTAAACATAATTTTCTTCTGGTTTTGATAACAGAATTGTATCACAAATAATGAGAAAATATTTCAATATTCGTTTCAAACAATTTATGAATAGATTTCGTAATTAATAGAAAGTTTTTTAAAAAATTACAAAAGAGTCTAATATAGTCTAATATAGTCTAATATAGTCTAATATAGTGGTATAGTTTTGGTCAATTATAACTTCAGATCAAAGGAAGGTTACACTTCCTATTACCCTTTGAGGTGAATCACAAATAATTTATTTGAAATGATTTTATTTTTAAATAAATTGTTTAAGAGATAACTCACCCCCGAAACTCTTCGTTCTTTTTTGTCATCTTTAGTGCTGAGGGAACTACTACTTGAATTGCTTCTTATGGCAGGAGGTCTCGAAGAATATGTGAAGGATGAAGATGTGGTGATATTTGATGTAATATTTTCATTGGCGTTAATATGGGTGATCTCCGATGAAACTGGTAAAACACGGCATGAATTGTAGGCGCAATCGTTTTCATCTGATTTTTATTAAAACAAAAAATTAGTAAAACTTTCTAATTATTCGACAAAAAAAAGTTCAAAAAGTGTTTCAAAAGTTGTGAATCAAAGCGACTCAAAGTGACCCAACACTCCCTTCACTCATAATTAAACATAACTTTCTATTTAAAGGTGAAGTAATCAAAAATAGATATTTACGGTCATTCGGTAGTTTACTCATTAGCAAAAGCACTCAAACGTAGATTGAAGTATAGAAGAAAACTATACTAAGAAACATTTTTCTAAAAATAATTTACTTTAATATAATACGTTAACCTAACAAAAAATTAGTTATATAAGTTATTATTTTTGATTTCAATTTTAATAAAATGTTTAACTTTGACTTTTGGGCATAAAATGAAAGGCCTACAGTTACTGTTACTGTCGTTGACTGGAAAAAGGATACTCTAAGAGTGCGTATAGAGTATAGAGCATAGAGTAGGCCTACTCTATACGCACTCTTAGAGTATCCTTTTTCCAGTCAACCATTCAATCAATACCTCTAATTCATTGAACGCCATCTCTTATCATAAATTAAACATCAATTATAAACAGAAAACATGTGACTCTTTCTCAGCATTTAAATTGAATTTTAATATATTTTCGTTTATTTTGATTTAAATTCAATTATTTCGACAAAATTTTAGTTAATTTTTGTGTCAAAAATCATTTAAAATGCAAATATCGGAAGTAAATGATATTAAAATATATAACTTAAGTCACGGGAAGTCAGTCCCTGAATGGCTTTCCGACAGAAAAAAGAGACTTTTAGTTAAAAAAGACGTCGACTTAAGGCGAAGAATACAACTGATCCAAGACTTGGAAATGCCTGCCGTTAGCCATGGGGTGAAAATATCAAAAGATGGACAGTATGTGATCGCAACCGGTGTCTACAAACCCCGGGTTCGTGTGTTTGATGTAAACCAATTGGCGATGAAATTCGAGCGATGTTTCGACGAAGAAGTGGTTAAATTCGACATTTTATCCGATGATTACACAAAACTGGTCTTTATGTTTGTGGACAGATATGTCGAAATTCATTCACAATTTGGTCGATATTATAGAATAAGAATTCCTAAGTTTGGAAGAGATATGAAATACAACACCAGTTCTTGTGATCTGTATTTTGTCGGCGATTCGAGTCACGTCTATCGTCTTAACCTCGAAGTCGGATCTTTCCTCAAACCTTTTGACACAAATTGTGTCGCATTCAATGCCTGTGCTCTCAACCCATACCATAATTTGTTTGTCTGCGGTTCACACGAAGGAATTGTTGAATCGTTTGATCCGAGGACTAAATCACGTGTCGGTGTCTTAGACTGTGCTCTCAATAGTGTTACAAATGATACTAATGTTGAAGGAATGCCTTCAATAACATATTTAGAGTTTAAAGATGGTCTTCATTTGGGAGTTGGAACAGCCACCGGACAGATACTTCTCTATGATATAAGAGCTTCAAAACCATATTTAGTTAAGGATCATATGTATGGCCTCCCAATCAAAGACATTCAATTCATAGATAGCCTCGATTTGGTCGCCTCTTTAGACTCAAAAATTGTCAAAATATGGGACCGGAATAATGGGAAGCCTTATACTGCCATTCAATCGAATGCAGACTTAAATGATTTGTGTGTCGTTCCCAATACGGGAATGATTTTTGTTGCGAATGAATCCCCAAAAATATTGTCGTATTATATCCCAAGTATAGGACCGGCGCCTAAATGGTGTTCATTCCTCGACAGAATCACTGAAGAATTGGAGGAATCACATGAAAACACCATTTATGATGACTACAAGTTTGTTACTCATCAACAATTAGAAGAGTTGGGGTTAACCCACTTAATGGGGACTAATCTATTGAGAGCTTATATGCACGGATTCTTTCTCGACAATCGTCTCTATCTTAAGGCAAAACTCGCTTCCGATCCCTTCGCTTACGAGGAATATCGCAAAAAGAAAATTAAAGACAAAATGGAGTCTAATAGAGCAGATCGCGTTCAACTGAAGAGCACTCTTCCCAAAGTTAATCCAGAATTAGCCGAAAGACTGAATCAACAACAGATTGAGAGCACAACCACTAAGAGCTCAAAGAAATCAAAACCAGATTTGCTTAAAGACGATCGATTTAAAGACATTTTCTCGAACCCAGACTTTCAAATCGATGATCAGAGCGAAGAGTATCGTCTTCTTCATCCAGTGGTCAGCAAAATGGACAAAAAGTCAGCGCAACCCAAACCCAAATATGCCGATCATTTCGATGAGATTACGAGTGACGTCGACTCGAATGTCTCTAAGAGTGAGTCCGAGAGTGAAAGCTCTGACGATAACCACAACTGGACTGAAGAAGTCAGACAAACGTATAGACAATTGAGGTTTGAAAAGACGGCTAAAGAGAGTCGTCCCTCAAATTCAAACTCAAAGTTCTATAAACTAAAAGATGACAAAACCTTCACTAATATTAATGACATTAACTCTAATAAATCGTCAAAGAATTCAACAAAAATCAGTTTAGAGGAAAGGGTTGAAGTCTTGCAATCAAATACTTCTCATTCGAGTCAATGGGGATCGGGTGGTGGTGTTGTTAGCGGTAATCGAATTATGACTTTCGACTTAAAAGACAATAAGAAGAATAGAAATAAGGAAGAGATGCAAAAACACTTGTCTGAGCGTAAAAGAGTGGCCCGAAAGGCAAAGGGATTGAAATTCTCTAAAAAACATAATTAAGTTTTTTTATAGAATTTATTTTTAATGAAATTATTTTAAATAAAATCATTTATTTAACTCTAAAACCATTAAAAGATTGTTTCAAATCATTAAAAGGTTTTTCACTTTTTGTAATTTTTGTGTATTTATTGAGTGCTATCCGTTAGGTGTTAGCCATTGGCTTTATTTCAGGCATTTTCTCAGTCTTTCCGTTCAAAGTATTGTGAGTTTAAACTCATTTTTCATCGAAAATAATTGTTTAATAAATGAAACCGATTTTGATTTACATAAATATTAAATAAAGAGTTGAAACGGCATTAAAAAAGAGTCGACTTTTCTCAATGAATGGCCGAAAACATTGAAAGAAATTTCAAAGTTCAAGTATTCCCACAAATATTTGGTAATTATTTCAATTTTATGATTAATTTGCGAATGGATTATCATTTTTAAGACATTAAGAGAAATTAAATCAAAATAATCTGATCTTAGAATCAATTTTTATAAAAAATGTTTTGATTTTCATTAATATATTCTCTGTTTTTTTGTGTAATTATTTGAATTAATATTATTTTCTAATCGTTTTGTGATTTAAATAATTATGTTTTCTGTTGATAACAGAATTTCATAGTTTATTGTTTTGTTGGAAAAGATGAGAAGAAATGAGTTTCCAGTAATTTTTCATAATTTAATGGTTAAGTCAGAACTGAATTAAGTGTTTTTAAATAATTAGTTTGAATGGACTGACATCCAGTCATTGGATTCGAGTGCTCTGATTGTGGTCTCAAAGTTATTGTGTTAAGAGTTGTGATTCGTGTATTAGATTTGCAGAAAACTCACCAAAACTCCTCTGCTTATAATGGAAATGGGTCAGTTTTAGCCGATCGCTGTTCTGGATTTCAGTGTCTGAGAATACAAAACAAGAATTTTTTTTAATAAAAAGTTAACAAAAATTAATTATTGATTCATTTTTTAGTCATAAATATTCATAACTTAATTGTATTTTATGTCAATATTTTTATTTTCTGTTAATAATTGAATACAAAATTATAAACTATTCGTTAAAAACAATTATTATTTTAAACTGTTTTATATTAATAAAAAATTTTTAAAAAATTTGCATTCAATCAAAACAAACAAATTTTGGCATTAGTTTTACAAACGGGTCGTAACTTCGCACAGAATTAAGGATTTCTTATGAGATTCTGAACGCAATCCTGGGATTCACTCACGAATGGTTCCCAAATTAATTTTTAATTTTGTTTTTCAAAGATAATTTCAATCGATAATCCTTTTTCTTAAGATAATGTATTAATTTTGTTGATAAACAGAGATTTGGTGAGACCTGTGCTGAGACCTGGATAGTTGTGTTACTCATAACATATAATTATCGCAAATTAAAATTAAAGGAATATATTAATAGCGAAACATTTTAAGAATCTTCAATAGTTTTAGGCATAAAAATTATGGGAAATTATGGATTTAGGAAATTGTTTCTAATAAATCTTGAAAAAACTAATATTTGAAATCTGATCTAGTTCTTTAATGGTTCTATAATAGTTCATCTAAACTTTTAAAGAAATAAAAATTCTTATAAAATTGCAATAAAAATATATGATTGTGTGCGAAGTGATGCCCGAAATTGAATTAATAATTAATTTGTAGCACAACATGTAATATAACATCCAATGAAATAAATATTAATATAAAAATAGTTTTCAAGTAATGAATGTATTATACGATTGTTTGGCCGAAAAAACTAAAAGTTAAAGTCACGCGACATTAATATGACAACTATTACCGAAGAGGTGTATCTGAAACTAAATTCCAGTAAAATATTTGATAGAGAATCGATTGCGTGACCATTAAATTGTTTGTCAACACGGAAGCAATACAACCAAATGTTAGGAAACTTTTTCTTTATATCTATAGTTATAAATAATTAACAACTGTTCAGATCTGTTCAAAAAACTGTTCAAAATTGTTCTCAATTAATGTTTGGCTCAAATATTTGCTTTCGGCCGAAATAACGCAAAAATGAAGGTCGACACAAGTGGTAGGGCTATTATTGCAGTGATTGCTCCCAGGGATAACGCATAACCTTAGGTTGTGCTGAACACACATTCTATAATACATTGCGTTTATTATTCAAACAGATTCGCCAAAAGGCATAAAATTTTAATAATAATTCTTCAATAAATTCTATTATTATATACTAATAATTGCTATCTTTTTATTTGTAGTCAAATAAACAAATTTCATGGAAATAATCGATATAATCGATCACAACTAATGTATGCAACGCTTTAACAACAAGAACAACAGCATATCTTCTACTCAGATATGTGCAAGGTCCTCTAACCCATTATGCCTAACAAGCATAATAAAATTATTGGCAATAAAGGAATTTCTTAGAAAAATATCCTGACCTAACTTAAAAAGGAGAGAATAAAAGTACACGTCTCTATTGAAAGCCTTAATAAATAGTTAATTAAGACATACTATTGATTAGAGACACAAATTTATAGCCTTTGAATCAAAGTCTAAGAATAAAATACTTTAATCAAACCCTTAAATCGATTGAGTTAATGATAATTATTGAGTAAATAAAAGTATTGAATAATATTACCTGGTGCATACGAGAAACGCCGATTCTCGGAACCTAAATTGGAAAGTTTAATAAAGGAATGAGTGATCCTTAGTTCCATTTTAAGATTATTTTATATTTCAAGTTTTTCTTAAAGACTTTCTAAAGAGGAAAATAAATAGAAAGAAATGAATGAAAGAACAGAATAAGAGACTAATAATTGATGCTTAATCTGCAAAACCATAAATCTATACCTTTTCTAATAATTTCCTAAAATAGAGAAAAATAAAAATAATTTTGATTCCAATGAATGGTTGAAATGTTTTTAAACCATACATGAAAAGTGGTTTTAGTGGAGTCCCTGAAGATCACAATTATTGGTCTTATTGTTAACAATAGTTTAATAATTTTTATTATCTGATCCAATGAACGCTTGTATTATCCAAATCTACTTTAATTCAATCGCAACAAATGGGGTCAAACTTCTTCTTTCTCTTCTTCTTCTTCAGAATCTATTCTCAAATGAATTTTCAGGAAAAAATGTTCTTTTTATTGGCTTTAAGTTTGAAACTTAATTGAGTAAAGAAAAGTCATCTAACTTTTCATCTGACTTTTATATTAGCACACGTTAGATGTCAAACAGTCACTAATTATATTAAATTAGGTTTATGACTGTGGGGAGGCTCAGGGCTCTCCATTCATTCCATTCATTCAAGATATTATAATTGAGTGAAAAAAAGCTAAATTTATTTTTAATAAAAATTAATAATTGTATTAATTGTCACTCAATTCACTTCATCATTATTTTTATTATTATTTCTATTTTGCAAAATAAGTATTTATTTATAAACAGAGAAACAAATAAAAATCTAATCTTTTAATGAAAGAAAGGTTCGATTGATTCTATCGTTTAGTAATTTATTTGATTATTTTTTTTACAAATTAATGAAAGCCTCAGAAATTTAGTGGAATTATATTCTCGAGCAAAAAAGTTGGGTTCAATGCTCTAATTTAACCAATTTTTCCGATAAGTTTTGTTTTTAATTTGTATTCAATGATGAATTGATTACCGAAAATAATCCATTTCTTAATTTATTAGAATTCGATATTTAATTATTTGTTTATCTTTTAGTGAAACAAATTTTTTTTCGGTACTATTTTTGATTAATGCCATTAAACCTGTTCTCAATGGTTCTCAATTGGGTTTAGTATTGAAGACTAAGATAATCCTTTAAAAAGTATTTGCAATATTTGTATTGAATTGAATTCAGCACAACTGCTAACTGTGTTAACAACTTTACACAAATCCAATCCATAATCAAATGTGAATTATTTGTATTTTATTAAATATAAACCAAATAACAGAATAATGCAATAATTTTTGAATACTTGTAATGACCCGTCTCACCACTTATAGACCACTTATAGTGATATGGCTATCGATAAAATAATGGATTAAACGTTGTTTATCAAACCATTAAAGAAATTTCAAAGATTTTAAAATTTAACCCTTCTTATTATCAAGTTTTCTGGGAGCTAATAAATTCAAACTTGCTTCATTTTTTGTGTTTTTTTCATGCTGAATTTAATAGTGAAATTTTTATCGGCATATAGCCATGTTAAGACCCGATTTTGATTATTTTTCTGATTTAATATTTATCAATGTCAAAGATAGAGTAATGAAAGCACAGTACGCTTGCCTAAAAGCTTGCACTAAAATTTAGTCAGGAAAATGATCAAAATCGGGTGTGAACATGGCTATATGCCGATAAAAATTTCACTATTAAATTCAGCATGAAAAAACACAAAAAATGAGGCAAGTTTGAATTTGTTAGGTCCCAGAAAACTTGATAATAAGAAGGGTAAGGGAAATTTGGAAAATGCCTGTCCCTTCTAGCTATTGATGCTTACGTCTGGAATATATTTGATTGAAGTTATTTATGCAAAATAACAGGATAATAGATTCATGTTAAATTAGAAAGACAATTTTTGTCAGGATGTTCACTAGAATATCCTTTTTTCAATTTAAATGGAATTTTCCCAAATATTGAACTTTTCCTAATTTGGTGAAAATTGACCCTTTATTCAAATGATTGGTCATTGAGTTTTGATTGAATTTTAATTCATTTAAAGGTTTTTAACATTTGATAAAAACTATTTTTATTTGAATCAAAGTGAATCCTAAATATCAGACTATTATTATTATTATATTATATGATGTGGAAGTTCCTAATTCTCATTCCAGACACAGTCAATGGAAAGGATTTGAATTAATTTTGAATTACATTTACATAATAGTAATCAAGAGGTAATCTGATACTATATGACTGATAGTACTGAAAATTATTCAAATAATCATGTCACAATGTGTCACAATGTTCAACAAACTCAATCCTTTGATGCTATTTTTGTCTTATCTCATTAATTAAGGGATTACATACACTTTAAGTAACAAAAAAAAACTATCATGGCAAATTTTGTGCAGCTATAGATAACATGATTAAGAAAATGGTAACAGCTACTAAATAACTGTCCTATCAAATAAAATAATAATTTTCCATTCGTTCAATAACGTTATAAGAGAAAGTTTTTGAAATAAGAAAAGATTAAAAGTATTGAAAATGTTTTAAAATTTTCAAATTATAAAAGAAAAATGAAAAGGATTATAAACTGTGAAAGAATGTGCAAGAATGTGAAAGATAAGCAGAAAATGTGCGAAACTTTTAAGAAAAACATAAGCAAAACAAAATATGTATACAAACTTACCGGTACTCCTTCTTCTGATAATATTCATATTAAGTTTGATTTATTGATATTCCGCTTAAATTGAGTCTCATTTACACCAATATTGTTATGAAATCAAACACAAGAAGTTATGAATGTTTTCACTTCACAAAAAAAAGTTTTTGATTAACTCTTTGAGAAATTAAAACAATTTTATGAAATCCAATATCAAGTTATAAATGAAATAAAATCACAATTTTATGAGACGTCCTCTAAAGTAAAGAAGATTTAAAGTTCACTTAAATGACAAACAGAAAGACAGAGAGACAGACAGTAAAAACAATTTAATGAAATGATCGCACAATCGAATGGTTTCCAAAATATTTGTAGATTTAAGCAAAAAATAATGCATTTTGAGAGAGAGATATGCAATCGAGTGAACATCATTTAGATTGAGCTAAAATAGCAATGAGATCACGATATGAGCACAAACTGGAATTGTAAGTCGAGTTCTATAAGTAGATTAAGGGTCGGACTTAACCATACGTTATATTATTTAGAAAACACTCATAGCGTATGCAATATTGAGGAACAACTTGTATAAGAGTGGAAGAGCTATAAAGTGGCAAATTCTGGATTCAATGCAATAACAATACAATTCTTAAGTACTGGTAATTCAATTGTTGTTCCGATCAAATGAATGCACAGAAATGTGTATAAATTATTTTCAATTGTATGTATGTATCGTTTATTAAATTACTATTGAGTTGAATGAAGGTATGGCTAATCATGAGTTGACATAACTATAGAAAGAATTTTATTTAAAAAAGTTGAGTAAAAACATCTCTAAAAATAAGACATAAAAACCGGTAAATTCCGTGATATCACGAAAAGTAAGCAAAAATCAAAACATTTATTTCGATGCAAAAGACAGTAAACTAACTAAAGTTACGCTAATCCGAGCACATCGACCACATCTCGACCACAAACAAATTATTTCTCACAAAATTTCACACAAAAACTCAGTATTTTATAGTTTTTATCTAACAATTAATGCATCCTTTCCTATGATGTGCTCAGATAGGGATCATTGGCTTGACTTTTGATCTTTTTTTTTATGGTAGAGTTGATCATTGAATTCGTTTAAGGAATCGATTTTGCATTCAATGGATTTACGCTTTAAATTATATGACATTCACATAACTTTTAGATCTGGCATTTGATCCAAAAGATCCTGAATAAGAGCAAACCTTATTTGACACACGATTTTAGATCAGATTCAAACGTTTTTCACACAATCGATAGATTTGTGGCCCGAAAGTCATGCAAATTGATAACTAATCTTATCAGTGATAACTGAATTCCTTTGCCGTCAATTTTTAGATGATTCGCAAGCAGTCAAACATATAATGATTAATCTTCAATTCAGAACGTTTTGGTAATTCATTTATAGACCAAAAATCTGAAAAATTAGCACAAAAATACAGGTAGAGTAACATTTAGAGTATGTTCATGATGTTCATTTTGATATTAGTTGGATATGCAAAAATTTGAACAATATATCTACTGTTGACCTAATCTACTGGGGGCCCACTCATTGACCCCCTTTTTGTAGCTATTATTTAAGAATTTGTTGAGATTAAGATATTTAATGATCTGATTTGAAAAGCTCTTGTGTGTAAAGAATTCATTTGACGCCAACTCCTCTCCACTAACCATTAATTGCTTGTTTGTTTTCTGATCTCAAATCAATTGATTGGAATAAATGGAATCAAATAGTAATTCATTGAGTTTGAGGTAACAGATATTGGCTCAGAATCAATTGAATCAATGGAATCACGAATATAATTAATTTTAAAATAATTAATGATTGAGTGACTCATTGAACAAAACTATTTTCTTATTGAAGGCATTACTTTTGCATTTTCTAATCGTTATCGCAATCAATATATGCATAACTGGACTCCTTTTAGTTGATTATAAATTCACAGAAAATTAGTTATTAGTGAAAAAAAAATGAATATAATCTGTGTTTTAAGTTCAAAAAAATAAATAAATATTTCTATTTTGGATCCAAAAACGAGTTTAAAAACTGATTTAAAATAATATAATTTTCTCACTTTTAGAGACATTTAGTAATTCCGCACAAAAATAAAATTCAATTTTATAGAAAAGTCTTAAAACTTTTCTCTCAATTTAAAGAATCTAATTATAGCCAAACAGTTGTATCAACTGTTGATTGAAAACTTTTTTCACTTGATTTTTGCTGAACTATTTTGAGAGGAATTTATTGAAAATACTTTTTATAAAATAATTTTTTGATTGAATTTTGAATTATTTATTTTTAAACCAATAAATCAGAACTCAATTTACTTTCAATTAGATCTCAATTTATAAATAAAAGCGTTTTTCAAATCAAAAATTTCCGGAACAGCTATTTATTCAGAGATTTTTTACGATTTCATGATTTGATAACAAATGTTTGAGCAAATAAGCGAATCGACTGTCCATTAAATATAGTAAAACACTTAATCTGATTGCAAACATATCAAGAATAATGAGACGAGAGTTTGAACTGAAAGGGGGACAGTCAACAAGTTTTTGTAACTCATAGTCTGGAGTCTGGACACACTTACTGTTTATCTATTGAATAACACACTAATAATTCACGGCTTAATTTTCAAATTTGGTCATCAGATAGATGAACTTGATAATTAATTCAGTGAACTCAATGATATAAATGCAGAGGGGATCCAATGTGTTACTGACTATACTAGAGACTAAAATTGTAGTGCAATCCACAAAATGCACTAAAATCAACTAAAATGCACTTTAATGCACACCCACATTTTTCCCAAACAAATCTTCAATATTAATTAGTTCATTATAATTGTCGTTTCAAAGAATTAATTAATAATCAGATAATAATAGTAATGGTGTGAAATACCTGTGCTCTTAACGCCCAAATCATTTAACCTCTTTTACGTGCACTTTATTATTCAGTTCTTAAAATTTGTGTAAAAATATTAAATAATTATTATTAATACCTCAGATATGAGGCAAACAATCTTTATATATAAAATATTCTTCTTTTTACACTCTGCTTGTTGTCGATCCTATACCACACTTTTATACTAACTTTATTGTTGATCCAAATATTGAACAAAAAATAATAATAATCTTATCTTTGATAAATAGTTCTATAGTTTAGCTATCAATCTATAATCGAATCTATATTTAATGGATAAGTTATTGATCAGTGATATCATTGATAACTAATCAATGATAATTCGATAGCTGATGGATCAGTGATAGTCATCATTCAGACATATTTAATGGAAAATTAAGAGTAATTCTCGTATGAAATGACTTTAAATTTGCTTTAAAGCGAAGTTCACTCAAAATAATAACTTATTTTTGAATTTATTGAATGAATTTTCAGTGATTTGTCAAATCTTTTAATTTGAAAATAAGACTTAATTTTGGATTAAATTAAAACCAATAAAATTAAAACAAATTATTATTAATTATTATTATTATTGGTTGAGTTAAACTAAAAACACAATAAATTCTATAATTAATGAACGAATTTAATGAAACCTCTCTTTAATTATTTACTCGTTTTTAAAAATTCTCAAAATTCAGAGAAAAATTGATTTTTTGGTTCAATTGATCCGTTTTTCTGTTGTTTTACAATAAAGTTATTATTATTATTATATCACATGAAGTGTTGCTGACATCCAATCAATTTTTGAGACTATTTTTTAAGAACTTTTTTTGTTGAGGAAATAAAATGAGAACTGATTTTGAAATAATTTTGAATTATTAATGAACTCATTCTTTAACACAATTTTTGTCTCAATTTGTGTCTAAATATTAACGAAAAAACAAATTCTTTTTTTTCTAAAATTTTGTTTGTTTTCAAAAAATTGTTTCTTTTATCAGTTTTTGGACAAAAATTAATTAAAGTGATTATCAATTATTCCCATTCAGTAGTTCCGGGAGGTTTTGGAGTCAAGTCATACAACACTCGAGATATTCCGTTAATGCCTTCGATTTGTGTCGCCATTCGTTTGAAAATCTAAAACCAATTCGATATTCATTAGAATCTTAAATACTTATTAAAAGCAAATTAATGTCTGACCTCTAAAGGTATGTGTCGGTTGGGTATTGCGGGAACGCCTGTCATAAAGTCTTCAGTAATGAAAGTTCTGATGACAACCGATCGCTGACAGGATTGTTGTCTCGAAACGACATCTCTATCGAAATGAATTGGAATCAAAATGACGGGCATTTGAGAGACTGCTCTTCCGTATCCGCTGGACATCAAAGTATTTGTGGCGATACTATCGGCTTCTCTCAATTGGGATAAGACGTGAGGCGTGAGAAAAGTCTGAGTTATGTCGAGAACTGGAAACTTAACGGAATCTCCGAATATATAACAAACTCTATTAATGTTGTGACAAATCCGAGGAATAAGTTTCGCTAAAACGCTCAGGTCTTCAAACTTCTTGTTATCGACCGCAACGTTATCGCCATCTTTGGTCTGGTCTTCGGACAGTCCGACGACATAACTGTATGAACGACAGTCTCCCTGAACGCCAACACTTTTAATGGGTAATAGCGTTGCCGTAAAGCTATAGTTCTCTGAGAACTTCACTAAAAACTTCTGTTCGTTCTCTTCGATAGCGTTTTGAACTTTACTAATGAGTGCGTGTTTCTGATCAGACATAAGGACAGACATAAACCAATTAATAACTAAATACAAACTAATAATAATTTTGATGGAATACCCGCTGCAAAGAGTTTGAGTAATTGACAATAACTTTGACCAAAACACTGGTCTCAGAGAAGTCTTTCTCCTGGAAGGGCTCCTCCGCACAGATTACTCGCACAGCTATTCCTGGACCTGGAAATGGATGCCTTTGGACGAGCTCTGACGGCAGACCCAAATCCTGGCCAAGTATTCTGACCTCATCTTTATGAAAGTCTTTGAGGGGTTCAACTACTCTCCCTTTTTCTCTGAGCTGTCGGACTAATTCGGTGTCGTTATGGTGTGTCTTAATGGCGTCCGCATTATTGGAGGCCAACGCAGAGGCACTCTCTATTAGATCGGGTCTAAGAGTTCCCTGACCTAAGAGGACTTCTTCGGGTTTAAGATTAAGTTCTTTAATCAGATCATCAGATATGCGAACAAAAGTATCGCCAATTATTTTGCGCTTCTCTTCGGGATGTGTTGTTTGACACAAAGGTTTTGTCGTTCGTTTACGGTTAGGCTCTGCTTTAGATACCGGGACTGTTGTGACGGCGTTATAGAACTGATGCGATGCGTTTATCACTACATATATTACAATACATTATAAGACAAAATTCACTCATAATTAAAGTCAAAAGTAATGCAAACCTTTGAGTTTGAGTCCGACGTCATTCAAAGATTTTTCGACGGCTTTGCTCTCATTCTTCCTCATAAACCCGTTGTCGATGTGATAAGCAATAACCTGATCCTCGTTTAATGACTTATGTAGTAACGCCGCACAAACAGTTGAGTCGACTCCACCGCTGACTAACATCTAATCAATTATTTCATTAATAAGTAAACCATAAAAAGAGAAAAGGATTTGAGGACTGACTAAAACTTTGTTGTTTCCGACAGTTTTCTTGATGTACTCAATGCACTCCAATTCTCTCGAATGCATTGTGAAAGTCCCGCTCAGACCCGATATGTCATACAAAAAGTTTTTCAGCATTTGTTTGCCATTTGTGGTCAGATCTACTTCTGGATGGAATTGAAGTCCATATAGTCTTAGCTTTTCGTTTGCGACCGCTTTTGAAATGATTTCAAATTAATATTGATTTTCAAACAGAATATCAAGAATACTGACCAACGATTATATTACTGGACGTTCCGACTGTTTTGAAGCCATCGGCCACTTGATTGAGAGAATCGCCGTGAGTTAAGAGCACCTCTTGGGTCGGCTCTAAATTTCTGTATATTTTGTAATAATTTGAGAATTTTTTCAAAAAATCAAATCAAAGTTAAAACAAACCGAAAGAGAGGAGAAGTTGTGTCCACATTAATAGTGAACTGTCCGTCTTCGCGCGTGTCTTTCCTGTGAACAGAACCACCAAACTCTTTGTTGAGCATTTGCATCCCATAACAAATTCCGAGTACTGGTAGCCCTATTTTAAACAGTTCCGGATCATATGGTAACGCATCTGAAGAATACACAGATCCGGGTCCACCGGATATTATGATGGCTCTATCGTTATAATCATTTGTTGTTTGTATTAATTTGTAATAATTTGTTTAAAATTATAAATAAAATCAAAAACTAATTCCAATTACTTGTATCCGTCGGCCAACAGCTTCTGTGCCGAAGTGTTGAGCGGAAGTATCTGTGATTCGACACTAAGTTCACGAACCCGTCGGTCAATGCATTTGCCGTATTGGGCGCCGCAGTCAAGAATAGCTACTCTTTCCGAATGAAGTAATCCATTCATCAAATGACTGTCACTGTTTTGTTCATACATCTGTCACCCAATTGTTTTAACGATAATACGGCAGCAAATGATTTAATTAACTCTGAAATGGTTTTTAATATTTACAAAAAATGTCAGAAATTTTAAACTCTTTTAATATTTTTGTTTTTATTTACTGAAAATCAAACGAAAAAATGGTTTTGAATACCCGTTAAGTGTTGTCTCCTTTTGTCAAATATTATAAACAATAAATTCATAGAAATATAACATCACATCAATAGACAAATAAATTAAATTATTTACAAAGAGATTAATTTTGGGCTAAATTTAGATCACAATTAAACTGTTTATTGATTTGAATAAAATTCATAAAATTAATACTAAAATATAAATTCAGACATATTTTGAACGACTCATACCTTAAGCCGCCCTTCAAACACATTTTGTAGTCATTTTCTTATATAAAACAGTATAACTATATCTACAAAATTTCCTTTAATACTGTATATAACCAATTAGGCATAGAATGAAGAGGTGGTGAAGAAGATGGTAAAGAACTGATCAGCTTTTATCTCAAACTTTTAGGACATTTTTAGCTCTAATTAATTCAGAATTTCATTTATTTCTTACATTTTTTTTGTATTTTATATTAACTTTAAAATTAAGAAAATATTTTGAAAATCTATCGAAAGATTAAAACTTACTTTTAATGGGAAAAGCGTTCAGTTTTTGATTTTAATAACTTTGAAAACTTTTTTCAAGAATCGACTCGACTCTCAACTCTCAGAATTAGATATAAAGTGGTCTTTAATTTTATAAAACATTTGCCAATCATTTGATAGGCCTTCGATTAGTTGGGAAATCCGGAGACTATCTGTCGGTTTAGATAACGAATCAATAAAAACTCGGAAAACATTTTAATCGATTCTTTCAAAAATTGATTCATTGGACCAAAGGTTGAAAGTGTTTACCAAAAAAATAATTGAATCAATAATTTGTTGACAATAATAACAATTTCCCAAATATTTAATAAATGAGAAAAAGTGGGGGAAAAACAAGTTTCTCAACAATTTGTTAGAAATACTAATTTTTGGTCATTTCTTTCCAATTCTTATCAAAAAATTAGAATAAATATTCGATTAATTTAATGATTTACTGGAAAACTATCGTACGATAAATTCTGTGCTGAGTCTGAGCGGGTCTTCTCATCGCTGTTACCAAAGTATTGATTAGAAGATTTGGAAATCAATAGTTTAAAAATCTATAAATATTTGCTTTAAATTATTGATAGGAATTACAGAAAACTCATTGAAGTAATATTTAGTCAGATATTGGATCAAATTTATTGATTAAAAAAAAGTAATCAAAAAAATAATTCACAAAAAAATCAAATTCAATGAAATTTTAGAAATAAATTAATTATTATTTTTATTTGATTGAAATAAAAGCTCTTAAAAGATGACTGCCTTATGAAAAAACTTACCAAAATTATTATCAAGATTTAGGTTTTTGTGGCGCTTTTAAGCTGAGAGTTAATCACTTCATTAGTTACTGAAAATTAAATTAAATTATTAAAGAATTTAAATAAAATTTTAAGAATCGGTTACTTTGTTGGTCAGTCACCCGTTCAAACTCTTTGAGAGCATCGGATGCGTTGTTCTGAAGGAAACTGATTTCGTCGGACTCTAAGGAATCGCCTAATTTTCTGAGTGCTATCAAAATCTCAACCTTTTGCTGGACATAACTATCAAAAGGAATTTTTCCGATTTTTGAATCCCTTTCGTTCTGTTTCAGACAATTCATACAAAATATAATAAATAAATTGAGAGAAAGACAATTGTGTTATACCTGAGCTAATTTGATTCTGAGTTGTCCAGGTTGACGCTTTGCAAACAAACGAATTACTTCTGGCGTTTTGAATGCCTGACTGATAGCCACCTGAATCGCCTATTAATCGAATCAATGGTTAATTTTACTGAATTTAATTCTAAAGAAGAATAAATTGCAAACCAATTGCATTCGATTTAATTCATCGATTAAAGTCATATTTCCTGCCCTCAGGTTAGACAGGGATTGACTAAATTCTTCCAACTGTTCCAAAGTTTCTTTCTTTGTTTCTTCATATTCTTCTGAGTCTAAGTCATCCCTAAATAGGAATAATTATCTCTATATTTGTTATTCATTTAAAGGCATTACTTTAGAATCAATTATCAGTTTAATAGAAAAATAGTAATAAATCCTTGAATTTAACGAAGAATTTGAGATAAGACTCAAATGGGATTCTGAGCAAAGATTTCGGATCTTTTGATATTAAGTTTATAAACAAAGAGTTTATTCATTAAAACTCTTATAAACAGAAAATCAATTAAATTATGAAACCATTTAATTGCAAACACTTTATGTAAGAGATAATTAAAATAAGATAATTTTGAACATAACATAACGACTACACTCATCTACACTAAATGTTCATTTATACTCTGAGTGTAAGAATATAATTAAAATCATCAAAATCTTTTTATTTTACCCTTAATGTGAGGACGTATTGACACTAATTTTCATTTATATTTTTCTTAATTTATTTCTAAGAAAAGATTTTTTTTATAAATTTGAAGTTTTAACCAAAAATCTAATGTTCTTTCTATTTTTATGTCCTCGAAAATATCGGAAATAATATCTTTTAATAAAATTCAAAATCATATTTAGGAATGACTTTGAAAATGAAATATTGGAAGAGCCGGCAATACTGGAAAATTTGGTCTCATATTTTCAATATTAAAAACATTTGAATTTATGGCAAAATTTGTTATAAACACCGAACAAAACAAAATAAAATAAATCTAAAATAAGTTATTAAGTAAACTATTTATTGAAAATTTATTAAATGGTATTTAATCGCAATAACTTTAATCTAAATATTTTTTTTCAAATTCTGTTTTTTTATCTGTCATTCAGTTTAAAATTATTTGTAAATACATTACTTGCATTCCTCGAGATCAGCCAACTGAGCGACCAATCTGTCCAACTGATCCTCCAAATTATTTTTAAGTTGATCTGTTTCTGTGGCACCTCTTGAGGCCATAATTTGAGATCAATTAAAGAGTAGATCCAATTCTTTTCGATAACAAAATCAAGATTTTGTTTATATTTTGATTATTGAAAGCCAAACCTTTTCTATAAAATACGGCTTTAATTGAAATATAAGTTCAAATAAATTATAATCTCTTTTGTGAAAATAAATAATTAATAAATCAATTAATTGCTTTAATTTATTAAAATATATGAATATTCTTTATAATTGAGCAAAATATAGTGAAGATAATTAAAATAATCATATCTAACAAGATATCAATTTTACTTTTATTAGCGTTTTATGTGAAAGATCTTTGTTTTCATCAAAAGTCCAAAAATCGTTTTCAACTGAATTTCAATTTTATTTTTCGATATTTCTCTGATTTTTAACAAAATTAAAGATATTTTGACTGAAAATATGGAAAACAAAAGTATTTTTAAACTTTGATTAACTCATTATTTGACAATTTATTGACATTTTAGGTGAAGATGAAAGTCAGAGCCCTAAAAGTGAGACAAGTGTCCGGATTGCGGAGAATGACCACCAAATTAATGACTCTAAGATAAGCGGTAATTGTATTCAATATTTGATGGAAACAAAGATTAATTTATCTGTTATCAGATGAGACAAATGGCAGCGACAATGGGGTTAACGAAGAAATCAATTTGGATTTGGAAGCGCTTGAAATTGAATTGAATCACTCAAGAGTTCAATCGATGGCCATATTTTCAGCGCTGACTAAAACTGAATTCTTAGGCCTAAGAAATAATATAATTAAGAAAATCGAAGGACTGAACCAATTGTCAACTCTTAAAGAACTCGAATTATATGACAATCAAATCACAAAAATAGAAAATTTGGATTCTTTGACAAACTTAGAGTCTGTTCTCAATTCTTCAGTCAATTGTTATTTGTTTTAATTGTTGTTCTTTTTGTTGAACAGAGTATTGGATCTGTCTTTCAATAGGATCAGAAAAATGGAGAATTTGTCGAATTTGGTTAATTTGAAGAAATTATTTCTCATAAATAATAAGATCAATAAAATCGAAAATTTAGATAATTTAGTGAATTTGGAACTCTTGGAGTTGGGATCAAATCGGATCAGAGTTATTGAGAATTTGGATAATTTGGTTAATCTTAAGAGTCTTTTTGTTGGGAAGAATAAGATAACAAAAATCGATGGATTGAATTCACTCAAGAATTTGGAACTTTTAAGTATTCAAAGCAATAGAATCATCAAAATTGAAGGATTGGATGAAAACATAAATTTAGAGCACTTTTATGTCAGCAATAATGGCATTCAGACACTCGAAGGCCTTAAGAACAACACAAAGTTAGTCACTTTGGATATTGCGGTCAATAGATTGAAACGATTGGAAAATATCGAACATTTGCTTCAATTGGAAGAATTGTGGTCTAATGACAACACTATAGACAATTGGAAGGACTTAGAAGTGCTCCAGAAGTTGAAGAATTTGCGAACCGTTTATTTCGAACGAAATCCGATTGCAAGCCATCAGATGTACAGAAAGAAAGTGATGTTAATCTGTCCACAACTCACGCAAATCGACGCCACAATGTGTCGCAGTTCTACGACTTGAGCTCTTCCCGTCTCTTATGCGATAACTTATTAATCAATTATTAATAAGATTTTGATTAAAACTAAAAATAAATTCACTTTTATGTGTATATAATCCACTCTCTGACCAATCTTTGAAAGTTGTGTTCAATTTCTTTAGTTAACAATATTTTGTCTAAAAATAAGTTTTTTATTCTTTTTTTAAAAATTTGTTTAATTTTTGAATAAATTTATTAATTAATAGTTTTATTGTTTTCTTTGATTCGATTAAAGATTGGAATTAATTCTTAAAATAATTATTCAAATAAAAAGCGAATAAAAGTTAAGAGGAATTCATTTGTTTTAAATTGATTTTAAGAATTTGTCGAATTAATGGGGCATCGATTTCATGGCAAATATCACACTTAAGTTGTTCATCACTTTCAATATATTCTATAAAACTATAGGTTCCTCCGCCGACACCGAAATAATGAGACTTAGAAGCGATATAAACGGATCCGTTGTCTGATAAACTGTTTTTAATAACTTTTACAATCTTTTCGTAATTATCGCAATTATAAAGAGTTTCAGACATAAACATTAGATCAAACTTAAGATCCGAAGCCTTGAGTTCATCTGCGGTTAGAGACCAGTCACCGAACAAATAAGTGAAACGTGATATCACTTCTGAATGGATCCCATAATTCAATAACACATTAACTCCAGTAAAATATTTGACCACTTCTTCATTGAAGTCCTGAAGAAATAACTTAGAGTTCGATAATTTCTTTGACACATATATTGAGGCCAAACCCGAACCACAGCCCAACTGAAGAAAGAAAAAGAATTAGAGTTTATTTGGAAACAAGAAATCAATTACTTCTAAAACATTCAAATTTTGTTGATTTGAATAAATGTCTAAAACTTTAAATTCTCGGAAATAATCGATTAAATCGTATAAACCCTCCCATAGTTTGAATCCTCCCTCATATTGATTGGCGATTAGATCGGTATTCCCTTCAATCAAATCAATCTTTTTGTTACTTTTGTCTTCATTTGACCGATTAATTAGTTGTTTAACTAATTCTTGATTAGCAAACATTAGTTTACCAAAATGACCAAACTCATCATTCTCCTCCTTTATTTTTAACTCATTAACATTACTCAAAGAATTTAAATCATTCAATGATCTCTGCAATGAATTATAATCAATTAGTAGAAAGGGCATTTTTACAAATCTTTCAAAATATAAAAATAAATTGTCTTAAATTCTGATGATTTAATGATCAACAAAATCAATGTCAGACAAAATAATCAATAAATTTGATGATAACTACAAAATATTGGACTAAACTATGTCTCAAATAATATTAAATCAAAATTTAGTAAACATTTGAAAAATTGTCGGACTTTTAAATTAACAAAAAACATATGAAGGAACAAATAAATTTAATATTTATTTCCCCTTAACTTTTATCAATTGAATGGAAGCCAACTCTCTATTTGTCCCCTTTTTCTTCTAAATAATGCTATTTATGTACGACTTTTAAGCACATGTTTTTGTTTTGATTGAAATTAATAACAATTTTAATGACATTATTTTGTGTTAAGATTAAATGACAAAGGTTATTTAATTTTCTAACAAATGGAAGACGTTTTGAATGCTTTGCAAAATGTCGAAGAAGTGGCCGAAGATATACTTAAAGTAAAACAAGAGATAATTGATTTAAATGTGAAACTTAATAAAAACAGAGAAGCCTTGAATGCTATCAAAAGTAATCCTGATTTCAGTAAAGAAGTAATAATTTATTGTATTTTTTATATAAAAATAAATTAAAATATTTTTTATTTAATTAAATCTTTAGTCAAATAAGTTATGGCTTTGTTTTGGTAATTCATTTATTAAAACTAAAGTGGTTTCCGCCAAAACTCTTATAAACGAAGACCAAAACGATTTGAATCAAAGAATTAATGATTTGAGAAACGATTTGAAGCCAAAAGTGGATCACTTGAGACAATTAGAGGGAAAGCCAGAGCTCAGAGGTTTTGATTTGAAGCCACTCGACAAACAAGAATTGGCGGCTCTTAATACTCTTCTTTAAATCTTAAGGTTTGGAATACTTTTTTATAATCTTACACAAGAAGTAAATTAGCATGATCAACTTTTCAAAGGCATTCTAGCAAATGTAGTGTTAATGCAGGGCTTTTAAGTATGTTTAATCAATGGTCAGTTCAGGTTCAGAGATGGACATTGAATAACAAATTAAGATTTATATTAATGAGTTGACTATTATTTTGTTTAAAGCTCTACTCTTATTAATAAAGGATATTGGGCAAAAAGGTGTAACTGGCATTCGGGATATTTTAGATGGAATAGATAGAGGAGATCGAGCTTAACTCAAATATGTCAAAAAATTCATGATAGGATTCAGGGTTCGTCCGCTAGGGGGCATCAAAATTGTGGACCAAAAATCAATATGATACGGAATGATACAGTATGTTGCATGTTATCTGACTAATTGAGGCATGCTGATTCTAATAGAGAAGGTTAGAATGCCTTGTCATTAATGGTTTTCAAAATAAAGCAATTTTTGGAAAATCAAAAAAATTCAAATTGGATTTTAAGATGTAATTTGTGCTTTTTTAACTTAATTGATTAATTAAACTGGATATAAACACAAATTACGTTTTAAAATCCAATTTGAATTTTTTGATTTTCTTAAAATTGCTTTATCTTGAAAACCATTAATGATAGGGCATTCTAACCTTCTTTATTGGAATCAGAATGCCTTATTCAGTCAGAAAACATGTATCATATTAATTTTGGACCCAAAATTTTGATGCCCCCTAGCGGACGAATTCTTAATCCTATCATGAAATTTCTGACATATTTGAGTTCAGCTCGATCGCCTCTATCTATTCCATATAAAATATCACGAATGCCAGTTACATTTAGATAAGCTTAGGGAGGCGCGAAATCCTTTGAATATCTATCCCTTTTTGTGTGAACACCTCTGAGTTATTTCTCTGTTCTGATTACTAATAATGTATTTTCTATAAAACATCAGAATAAGATAAATCTATTATTCCATCAAATTTATTCCAATCTTATCATAATCTAACCATCATTATCTTTATATAAAATAAGTGTCACTTTATGACATACATATAAACTTGCGCATCTAAATTCTCTTTGTCAAAAGGTTAGGCTTTTTACAGAAAAATATAGAAGTACCCAATGTAAGGAAGTAGCTTTAAAGTTGATCGATTTAGAAGAATTCTGTTTTCTTTGTTTGAAGAGATAAATGTTATTAAAATGGATTTGACTTATATTTTGATTATTTCTTTAATTAGGTAACAAATAAAGTGATTTATATGTGATTTGTGAACAAATTGTTAAAATTTTTTAAAAGTTATTTAATTTATTTGGAATCAAATCAATTAAAAATGAATTCATCAGAAGACTCATCGATTGACAAGATTTTAGTCATCAATCGATTAATTGATTCTTTGAATGCCAACACTTTTAGCGATAAAAGCGAAGAAAAACAATTTGATGAGCACTTCCTTAAACCAGATTTCGATATCTTCTTAACTCTCGTCAATAGTTTTATTCAATTAAAAGAAAACAGTTTTAAAAGAAACAAATTATTGTCTTTAATAAGTGATTACATATATTGTGACAAAACATTGGCAGCACTTATGGCAAAGACTTGTAAAATGTCTTCAACTGAATTGCAAATAATTGGCACTAAGTTTGAGACAATTTTAGTGTCGATTCCGGATATCGTCTCAAATAACATGAAATCAAATTATTGTCAAAAGTTTGAGCGAAACCTATATTTCAATCGAATCGTTGAAACAATTTATTTGTGTATCGAAGAAGTGTTTCAACAAATTAATAGCGGAACAGATTCTTCATTACAATTCTTATCATCACTTTTGGGTCGAATCGCTTTCATCGGTTATTCAGATGTTGTTTTCAAACGAGTTTTGAATCAATTAGTTATCAATTGTGAGAATGACTTCATTTGGCGCAGAATTGCTTATAGAATGTTAGTCTGTCCCCCAAAACAAGAATATACTGAAGTATTGATTAAAAGTATATTTTGTTTGGTCTCCAATCATAAGACAATTGTTTGGATAATTGGAAAAAGTGTTGAAACAAATTCAAAGATTAAGTTCTTAGTGACCAATAAATTCTTATTAATAAATGAGTTTAAAAGCCATCAAATTCTGGACAATATTTTCGGTTATTTGAGTGAGAATTGTGTCAAATATTTCTTTGAAGCCTTCGATAACTTATTGAATGCGTGGAGTAATTCCAGTGCTATAAAGTTTAGGAGTTATTCACAGCATTTATACCTCTCTCGCGGTCTTATGATTGGCTCCCGTTTTATGAAAACTATTGATTTCACTGAAGTTGAAGACAGGTTTAGAAGACTTACAATGAGTGGCATTGAATTGCATCTAAAGAACAGTCAAACAGATTTCAGAAATATTGGTTTAACTGTTGGACAAACTCTAATGTCTTTGTTTTGTCGACAAAATAATAAAATTGATTTTGAAATCGAAGAAAATGAAGACATTAAAGGTTTGAATCAATTATTTCTAAATAATTATAATCAAAACGAAATCAAAAGCTTTGAACACAAGATTTCGCCTCAAATTACTCCTGAAAAACAAAAGCCTTCGACAGAAACCAAAAACGAAATATTGGACAGCGATGACGACGAAGACAGTGATCTAATTCCATACGATATCTCAAATGATAAACCAAATGACGACAAGAAAAAACCGGTTTATTTACGCGATTGTATGGAAGGGTTATTAGATCTGGAAAATGTCGAATGGTTTGCAAGTTGTCTGAAAAATGCGGAACAAGTGATTCGATGTAATTGTGATTCAATTGAGGGAATAGCCGTAGAATTCACGCAAATATTGTTTAATTTGGACGAAAAGTGTGCCGTCGATCACTTTCTTGGTTATCGAATGGGAGCACTCATTGCATTGTGTGTTACTTCACCTAAATCTGTGGCTAATTATTTGAGTTCACAATTCTATGCTCAGAATTACTCAATACGGCAAAGATTGGATGTGTTGGAAGTGTTGTTGTCCGCCAGTACTGAACTCTCTTCAAATACTAACACATATTCAAAAGAAAATCAAATAAAAGAGATTTCCATTCCTTCCGATGAGGAGAAGAACGCAGAAACTCATTGGAAAGAAGTTATAAATTCAAGAATAGAGTCAAAGACTAGAATTATTTCCCATAAATCTAAAGATAGGACAGAGAAGGCATTCGTCAATCGTTTGTCACCCGTTGTCTCGCATTTCTTTTTCCCACTTTTGAAAAATGTGGACAAAAATGAAATAAAATTTGATTTACTAGAAGAGGATCACTACGTCTTCGGTCGTCTTCTGTATACCCTCGCAATGATCATTAAAAATGTCTCATTTTGTCCGATAACTAAACAAATGGGAAGAGAACTCTTAGACTTCATCCTTGCCTTTAGATATCATTCAGAAGTGTAAGCAATTATTGATTCTTTGACATTCATTTTATAAATCAATTCTCTTTAGGTATGTGAGGGAAGCCTTGATTTTCGCCTTTTGCATGGTTTTGATAAGTGTTCCACCCATTTATCTCATAAATGAATTGTCTCTACAAATGGTTGAACTACAGCTTTGGCTCAAAGGTTTGCATAAAACAGATCTCTTCGTCACTAAATCCTCTCATTTTTTTTAGATATCACTGAAAGAGAAGCCAACACTCAATGCGTTCAAAAAGCTCTGACTGCTCTCCAACTGCTCAAAGAAAAAGTTAAAGAAATGCCGATTTCTCTGTCATTTAAATAACAATTTTTATATTAATTTCATTTAAAATACAAATAAATTTTTTCAATAAAAATAATTGAATATTATTTTAAGACACTTTGTATTCATGTATTCATTAAAGTCAAACATCTTTTTGACAAATCTCTGGACGAATCCAAAACATAATTAAACTTAAGACAAATAACAATAAACAAAATGAAGAGAATGTCCTCTGACTTGCATTATATACCGGTTTTGTTATGAAATGTAATGCAAAACAATTGTATTGAATAAAATATCAGTAAAATTGAGGAATACTTTCAAAAAAATGATTAATAAAAAGGAGTTTTTCTGAAGAAATAAACACTATTTAAAGCTGTGTCTCAGTGCGGACGCGAAGAGTTGCTCGAAGAGCCAACGGAAACGCTTCTTGTGACGGCAGACCTTCTATACTGATCCATTTGTGCCCTCAGATTTGGTGGTGGAGACAAAGGACTAGAAGAACGGATTCGTGGGTTTTGTAGCAAATCCTTTATTGTCTGAACGATCAAATCTATTGCAACTGTTTTACAAAAATGAAAACAATTCTTAATTTTTATAATATTTTGATATAACTCTCTATTAATCCGTTAATTAATTAATTCATAAATTGGTTACAAATATAGAAAAGTATAGAAAATAATACATAAAAATACTCTGAAAAGCATTCGATAAGAAAATTAAATAAATGCTTAAAACTTGAGATAAATTTTCGTAAAAATGGTTTTCCATTAAAATCGATATAAACTGAAGAATTAAAGTAAGTATTCCTATCGACTGACTGCCAGATTCGGGGAGAGATCTCTTCCTCTTTTGACGACATTTTCTTTTGGATTGGAAACGACTGTCGACTCCTTATGGTTGTTGTGGTTATTATTTAAGTGAAGCGGACAGTAATCAAACAATTTTTCAATTCGATTGACTATCAATTCTACTGCAACTGAAATATAAGAAAATAAAACAAAACTTTTTTTAAAAACTAAATATTAGTGGAAGTCTTGCCAGAGATCGACAGTCAGTCAATAGAAAGACTTACTAAAAGAGTAATCGATTTTAATGTCTTACAAATCAATGAGAAAACTATTAATAAATAAATTGTATGAATACCTCCGTTGTCAGCTCCGCGAGGAATGATCACATCCGCGTACTTTTTAGTCTATTTTTACAATCAATTTAATCATAGGTTTGAATTAATTGATCCAAAGATGTCTTACCGGTTGGCAGAACTCCTCAAAAGCTGGTTTCACGAATTTTGTGTATTGATTTAATACTGTCTCCAAATCTCTGTTCCTCTCTTTTACGTCCCGTAAGACTATCATTGAATTCAATTTAAACAATTGATTCCATTTTTAGACAAAACATTCATTCAAATGAATACCTCTTCTGGAAAGTCTTGTATCAGAGTCAGTGTCGACGAATAATTTCATGTGAAATAGATTTCGAATTTCAGGGAAATAAAAGACTAAAATTCCTTCGACAAGAACCACATCCGCCGGATATACAGTCTGTTCGGTCTCACCGCTGAACAACAGAATAAGATATCAATAAAATGAAATTAATATGAATAGTGTTAAGCCATACACCGAATGTTCCCTAAAATTGTATGTATGGACTCTAACTGTTTTACCCTCAAGAATATCATTGAGAGTGTCCAGCATAAGCTTTTCATCAAAAGCGGACGGGTGGTCAAAATCAAAGTTTCCTTTGAAGGCCAGCGCTCGCTCTTCAGGAGATAGTGATCTATAAAAGCTATCCTGAGATATACAAACCACTCGACGCTCCCGATTAGCGACACTGTCTTCGCCCAACTGTTCCATAATACGGTCGCAAACAGTGGACTGTAATCATTATAATATAAAGTGAGTCATTATTCAGTTATTTATTGTAAGATGAGATCAGATGAGAAATCAGATAACATTCTCAATATTGAAAACAATTAATGAAATACCTTTCCAGAAGCGGTTCCACCGGTGACTCCAATCAGAAATGGAGTCTTATTTGTTGCATAAACTCGTGAGTTATCCTCACTATTGATAGAAGCAGCCATTGATTGGATTTAAAACTGATTTAACTTAAATGAAGTGATGAATGGATACAAAATGTTTGTGTATTTTGTTTTTACAATTTTTGTCTCAAAATAACTCAAATGTTTGCCAAAAGTTGTCGCTCTTTATGACTATCTTTATATTTCTCTTTTTAAAACTTTTTGTCATAATTAATCTTGGTCAATTGTTCAATTAATCTTATAAGAATTATTCTTGAAGTTTTAGCTCTCATTAAATAATTTTGTAGAATCTGAACTCTATTGAAGAATTTCACTTTTTTGCCACAAATAACTTTCAACTTAAGTCCATAAAAGAGTTTATTCAATCAAATCATAAACTTCATGAAAATAATTAAGTTTTAATTAAATTACCAAGGAATATAGGTTTTTGTTAATTCTGAAATTTAATTGACTTCATTCATTGAATTTTAAACATTATTTGGAATATTCTTTAAGTTTTAATTAAATATTTGCAAAGTTTTTTAATATATAGATATAAATAATTTTATTCTACAGATTTTATTAATGATAATCAGTGTTGCCGAAGCAAAATTGACCATTTACATTTGACAAAAAAAAAGTTGATGCAGTTTTAAGAATCAAATTTTGGTTTTTAGCACAAAAATAATTTCATTTCAGATTTTATTAATGTATTATTAGTTTTATTATTACATAATAATGGGATTATAGGAAAATAATGTTTATTTTTATATTAGTTTATTAAAAAACATTTTACAAAATATAGGAAATTAAATAATATTTGTTTGCGATTTAACGAGGAAGTCAAGAGATAAAACTGACCATTTCTATTGAGTTCCCTTTATTTAAGACACCATATTAAGTGAAAATATTTGAAGATTATAGTTATAAGAAAAGGCCTTGGTTATGTCAATATTTTTAATTTTGAATCATTCTTATCAATAGCTTGCAGTGAATTTGACGGATAAATGAAATTTTAATTGAAAAAAAAGTTTGAAAAATAATTCTTTTCTTTAAAACTAATTAAAGTTTGGAATAAAGTAATCTTTTAAACAGTTTTAAGTCATTAGAATTATTCGAATATATTTTGTTTGAATTGAAGTTTAATATTGTTTTTGATATAAAATTAATTAAATTCGAAAATTTCTCGAAAATATTACAACACTTTTGATATTAAGGGATATTAAGGGAAAGGTAGTAATAATTTGGCTTAAACTGATCCGGTGACCAATGATCTGTTAGGGCGTCTCCATTGCACTCACCGCCACTTCTATAGAGAGTCATTCGTGCAGAATAGTTTGGGTCCGACTATTGTGTATTCAATACCTGCAATACCTGTGCCCTACACTTAATTTCTTATTGAAGAATATATGAGAGTTTTGTTTTTTAATCACAAGTTTTGAGGAAATTTGAGGTAAGAAAAACTTTCTCCAAATTTAATTACTATTTCCGATGAGTTAATGAATTCAAATCTTGTCTTCGATATTAAACTTTTTCTTTTATTATAAATAAATATTTAAAAAGAAAAACAAAGTTTCAAAATATATTCAATTGATTGCAGTTCCCGAAGATCTTTGCGATTCTTAGTTATCATTAAACGCCTTAAAATTGGTTACAATTTTTACATCAAATTAATAGTTTCCGTTTCATTAGCTTTTGATGAGTTATGTTCTGTTGAATTGGCGTCAGTCCAGAGGTGTCACGATTTGTAGCACATCTTTACTGACTTACTCTTACTCTTAGCGAAAGTACATCTTATGATTCAACAGATGTTTTTGGATTTAATTGATTTTATCACTTATTATAAATGCTCTATAATTTACTCCTTTTTCTATTCATTGAATTTTGCAATTTCTATAAGAATATGTGATGTATAGATGTATAGATATGTTGATATATGTTTTTCGTTTATTCAAAAGATGATCTGTCATCGCCTCACAAGTAGTTTAATTAATAGAGATTTCAATATAGATAAGGATAGACATGAAATAGTTGGGATAATCTTGTGTTTTGAATAATTTAAAAATTGTTTTTAAGAATATCTGCAAAACAAACATTATTTTTGCTTTTCGTCTAATGTTTAGAGTTCGGACTCATTTGAAAAGAGGGACAATAAGTGAGTGAAATGACATATCAGGCGATCAGAACGGGATCAGTGAGTCCTCATTGTGTTCACCACTACTTCCATATCAGTGATCGCTTTTCTGAAAATTTCAGGATTTGTGGCATTTTTTCAATGACTCCCGAATAGGTTGGGTATAGGATAAGGGATGTAATAATCTTATGTCTAATATGGGTTATGTGTATATTCGGCGTATTCTTCACTCTATTCTCTATTGAAAGCACATTTCAATTTGATGCACACAAAAGGTTCAGGACTCAGATCGCGTTACTTTTCAGCAAAAGTGGTCCCTCTCTGAGTATATGTTCTGTTTATAGAAAGAATTGCTAACAAAAGACTACTTTAGACTCATTGCCGACATTTCAATGCTTTTGAAGTAAATAATTGAAGAAATTCTAAGTTTTGATAAAATTTCCGAAACAAAGTTTTAAGGCTTTTCTCACATATTATAGATTCTGATTTAAATTTCGATTCAAATTACGAATAATATCAACGGATGCGCCGCAAAACCAGAATATAATTTGCAATTTTCAGCAAATCTTCAATCTCTAGATCTTAAGACAGATAAGATTTGCGGCTAAACTGTCCCCTCTCTTACTCTTTGAAGTTTTGCTTTCAAGCTCTTCGTCATAATATCACTTATATATAATTGTCGGCTAAAATAATTCACTGATTTTAAGGCCTTTTCAATTCTCTTTCATTCAAAATTAGGAAAATATAATAAATAAGGCATTTGGATGTACATGGTCCGATTAATTCAATTTCCCCCTTAAGATCGAAATTTTGGGCTTTTCATTCCTTAAAACCAAAAAACCTAACATTATCCTCTATGGAAGAAAATGGAGAATCATAAAAATTGCAAAATAATCCCTTTGCCTCACTAAGATCTGGGAGCGTGCAAATGCCATGATTGCAAATTAATATTTTTATTTGGTGTTGAATCAATAGTCGATCGTACTATTATAATATTATCTTCAATTGGCTAAACTTTACTTGGTAAAGTTTAAGTAATCTAATATTAAGTAATCAGTGGTTGCGCAGTCAGCTTAATTAATTTTTATAAGTGAATTATTGAGGTCATCCTATTTATACTTCTATTAAAGGAATTTTGTGTTTAATTAATCAGAAATTTTGATTATAAACTAATGATTGTAATTAACATTAAATGATTAAATTTAGTGTAAATCTCATCGCAATTACGATTCAATCAAATGATTAAATTTTAATTTATTTTATTTTTGATGATATTATGGAAAATATCTACTTTTTTAGTCAATTTTGTCATAAAATTTCATAGATTTTTGATCAAAGGCTTATTTTATTAAAGGCGAAAAGATTGGTCTGTGAGAGAGAAAGATACTTTATTTGAAAGTTGAAGATGCGGCAAATGATTTACCGACAGTTACATCACTATAGTACAGTGATTGTGGTGTAATGTATTTGTATATAGGTAAATTTATTACATATTAAATTGCATTTGAGATCATTTATAGTTTCGGTAGAAAATCATAGGATCATAGATATTGTATTGATATTGATATCCGGAATCGCAATTAGAAATTAAATTAGAGTTAAATTCAAGTAATTATAGGTTTTTAAGAAAACAAATAAATTTTTAATAAAATAAAAACGACTGTCGACTGGTTTTCCTATGAATTCTGTCCACTTATAAAAGTAATCAGACTTTTTAAAGACAAAAGTTTTATACATTAAATCTTAGGTAAAGTAATGCCGACTGACTTAATTGACTGCAGATGTCAAGCGTTGAAGGGATGGCCGCACTGGAGGCTGAGTGATGAGCTGTCAAATAAACTAATCACATGATATGCGACCACCTTTTCAAATATTTTTTGCATACATTTAAAGTTTGGGAAAATGTTTTTTGAGTCGTTTGAAGAAAGACATCACTTAATCGGTCTAACTTTCGGTCCTTTGTTTTCATAGGCTTTCCTTTGCTAAGAGTTACCACAAAACTAATTCATTGGTATTCTTTTGATAGCTGTTGAGAACCCATTTGAAAGACAAATAAAACAAATATTCTTCAAAATATTAAAGCTATTCGTTTCCCAAAGCGATTATAATATGATATTATAGGAATACCTGCAGACTGTCCGCTCTCTCGATAGTGTCTTCTCTTCAGTAAATCTCGTCATCAGATTATATCTGCGCTGTTGTCGGACACGCTTTGAAGTGATCTGCCATACATTGAATGCGATCACGACTTAAAGATAAATTATATGCAAAATTCAATGATCTGTCTTCAATTCTAAGCTAATAAAGACTATTAATCTATCAAATTGACTGTTGAGAAGTGGTATCATATTAGGAGCGCACAACTCATTCCCAAAACTGAATTCTTGAGAACTTAAGTCTAATCCGATTTATTGTTGACTTTTTTCTAATTTATTTAATTTTCTGAACATTTAGTGTATATTTGTTTTCTTCTCTTTAATGATGTTATAATTGAAGTCTTAAAATCTGTCAAATATTCTTATATTCATCTTTTAATCCAAACATTTTCTCAGACATAAGTTATATAACAGAATCTCCAATCAATTTAAGCGTTTTCTCAGATTTTATTTCCTTTACTATAATAGCCATTAGTATTGACTTTTGAAAAGTTTAAATATTTGACGAAAAACTAAATTAGTTAAACTATTTTGCAGATAATCAATCATTTCTCGCATTTGTGTATAATTTCCAAATGCATAACAAGGGTTTGTATTAAACACAAAATTAGTTTTAATTATTTTTATTCATAACTGCTTTCGTTTATCTGTTTGTCAAATGTAGCCCAGAGTGGAGTAAATCAATTGGGCGGACTTTATGTAAACGGTAGGCCTTTGCCCGACTCAACCAGACAGAAGATTATAGACCTGGCGCACAGCGGCGCCCGACCCTGTGATATATCACGAATGTTGCAAATATCAAACGGTTGTGTTTCTAAAATTCTGGGCCGATATTATGAAACCGGATCTATCAAACCGCGAGCTATCGGAGGGAGTAAGCCTCGAGTGGCCACTTCTATGGTTGTGCGCGCTATCACACAATATAAGCGTGAATGTCCCTCAATATTCGCCTGGGAGATTAGGGATAGACTTCTCGCTGACAATGTGTGCAACAGTGAAACGATTCCCAGTGTAAGTAAATCGATCCCTATCTTTATTATGAAACTCGATATGATTCGGTGGGTCAGTCCTCTATAATAACTGTATTGATCTGATATCAATTGTGGGAATTCCGCCAAATTAATCATAAGAAATGTTAATTTTGGTAAAATTAGACTCATTTCCTCCACAATCAGTTATTTTAAACAAATATGTTGCAACAAATCTTTAAAAATGATGCATATTTTGAATTTAATTCATTTGAATCTATTGCTAGACTTTTAGGGAAACTGTTTTGTATAATGTTCCTGATAAATTCTTCAATTGATCAAAGATCTAATTGAAACAATTTGTCTAACATTCTCTATATTGTAACACAATTTTACCAAAATTTCATTATTCATACGTTTTTCAAGTGTTTAATTCAGAAGAAAATAAAATGACAGCGATTTTGAAAACTAATATTTGGTAGAGATTTGAGGTCTTTTATATCGATTAATAGTTGTCGGCCTTCAAACAATTATAACATTTTCTCGAATCAAAATATTTTTGATTTAATTTCTCAAAGATATACAAAATTGAATTTGTTTTTCTCCTGGAATTGACCATAAATATCAATATGAATATCTCAAAGTAGTCATTAGATTGTATTTTTTGATTTGATGACTCGGAATAATATTTGAAGCGGTTTTAATCAGTTGATCCAAAGATTGAAATTTTTGAAGTAATGAAAAAAATGACATTCGATTGAAATCAATAGAAATGAATTGATTTGAGAGAAAAATTTCAAACAATTTATTATTAGATTCTATAAATCGATTAAATAGTTTTGAGATTCAAATATGAAGAGCAAAGCATTTGGTAATAGGTTTGACTAAATATCTATACTATAGATTCTATAGTATAAGCGGTTCGATCGTTAGGATGGACTGTCAGAGCATTTTCTCATGAGTTGAGTCTAGAGTCGACTTGTCTTTGAATGTCTTTGAATGTGTCAAAACGTCAACATTTCAAATGTGGTTTCTTATGTCAAACGCACTCTTTTTCTCTATTGACTGTTTGGCTAACTATTGAGAAACTGGTCGTCCGATTGGGAGGCAAATTGAATCGAATAGAAGGCCGGCGCTCCGCACACAGGAGGCAATCTTTTACAAGTTTTTATTTTTATTAATACTTCCTTTAATTCCTTTATCCTTAGGTCTCATCAATAAACAGAGTATTAAGAAATTTGGCCGCACAGAGAGAACAACACGTCAGCCCCACTGCCAACCACTGCTCACACAAATTGCCGATGATTTCTGCCCATCACTTTCAATGGTATCACTCAACCTCATCATCGCCTTCATCTTCACCGCATCCCCAGTCTCCTCAGCATCTGATTCACAGCCATACGGCTAATGTTTCGGTGGCCGATGCCAGCACTACATTGGCCGCACCTAATAGCTCCACTGCCAAGAGTACAATCGCAAACTGTCGCGAAGGTAAGCATTTTTCATTTTAACTACAACTCTCTCTCTCTCTCTCTCTCTCTCTCTCTCTCTCTCTC
>JAQIXD010000104.1:0-42779 GCA_034699985.1 Minunthozetes semirufus
CATTCACGTTCCCGGCCGGGAGGGAGTGAAAGACGGGGCCCCGGCCAGGGAACGGACTCCGGGTTCGGTGTCTAGTTTAAATAAATAGAGAAACAAATTCAATGGATTCAAATGGCATTGGCATTCAAAAATGACCTTCATCATTATTTAACCATTGAATAGAAGTGATTCCTTTATTCAGACAAATTCTGTCAAATAGAGAATGACTTTGACAATGATTTATAATTTATTTTGACTAGATTACTTTATGTTACCATAATAATTCCTGTTTTAATTAATGGTGTAAATTTTTTACCGCTATTATCATGTTGATTTAAGACCAAAAATGGTACAGGTGCACATTTTTAATGGGCTCTTTGTTGTGCAATTCATTTGAATGCTTTTATGGATTATTTTAAAATAATTGCCTCAAAAAGGGTGGACTCAGTCATCAGACTAATTGCGTTACGAGAGGACAGACTCTATGAAACACACATTACATGAATTTCAGAGAATTGATGACTAAAACAACTTTCTTTCCCATAGCCTGTGCTCTCTCAGTATTGCCATTAAAACGTTAGCTTCAATTCTGTACAGACATTAAACAGAGAGGAGTTCCCCTCTTTTTTCATTTAGAAATTGAGCGAAAAGCAATAAAAAGTCTTCAAAATGAGTAAACAAATATTGGTTTTTGAATTACTATTCTCTTTGATGTTACTGTTTTCGGTGGAGACCAACGCCGACCTACTGTCCCAATTGGGAGACTTTGCTAAGTTTGGTCAGTGCGGGATCAGCATCAATAACAACGAAGATTTTGCCAAATGCAAGGAAAAAGTGACCGACAACTGGAAAGCCGAGACCAACCCTAAAAAGCAGGGCTGCTGTAAGCCGATGGCCTTTTTGGACTGTACTCTGGAAACGGCGAAAAAGGTTTGCAGTGAATCCGAGGCTAAAAATGTTGAAACCGTTCAGAAGGCGGCCCTCAATCTCGGCGACAAGTCCTGCATCATTTACCGGGAGAATCCGTCCATGTGCGGCACCTGTGCTTTACTGCCCGTCTTGTCTATGATTGTGATCTCAATTGTTATGGTCTTAAGAATCTCCTAATTATTGGTATTTCCGTCAAAAAGTAATCTCAAACTTAAAATTATATAAAAATTTACTCAACTTTTATGTAAAATAAGATATTTTTGTAGTTTTAGTAATAATTCTCTTTAATTGTCTTTAAATGTCTTTTATTTTTATTTTAATCCAATTCTTATTAATTTTATCCTTCAATTGAATTGTGAACATTTTATTGCTAGATTAGAATAGATTAGTTCACGTTTACTAAATTTTCATTAACACCTCTCACGATTAAAGTTAATATTCAATTATCTATCATATTATTCAATGATCTGCAACTTCCTGATGAATTTGAATCTCAAGTGAAAATCAATTACTAAAACAATTTGTAAAATAAAGTACTTTTTTCTCTTAAATCAATTGATTTATTAATTGCTTAATATATTTAGTTTTAAAAAGAGGTGATTCCTCAGTATTAGTCTAAATTGTGTTTTATCATGATCATTTTGATTCTAGATATTAAAAATTCCGATTTTATTAAACAGGAATTCATTTGAAAAACAATTTATAAGTGTTTCCTATTCCTAGTTTGAAGTTATCCTGGAGATACTCCAGTTTTTGGCAAACATTGAGTATTTGTTTCAGTTTTGTTAAATCGAGTGAAAAATAAACATTAATTGAAATGAAAGCAATTCTTTATATAAATATTATTTTCATATGAATTGTAGCAAAAAATCAATAGAAGTATAGAATAGTGTATATATTTATTGTATATTTTCTATGACTTTATGGTCATATTGTGTGTAATCGTTGTATAAAATGTTTGAATTCATTTAGTTCTCCAATAATCGGATTCGAGTTATGATATAATCCATGAATTATTTATTTTGTCTGAAAAATAGCAAAACAATTGAATAGATTCGGAGAAAAATGCATTTTTTCATTCATTTCTTTGAATTTTAATTCGAAGGACACTTTATTGTGAGGGAAAAGGGGAAGGGATAGGCTTTTGCGCTAACTTTATATGAGTTTTGATTTTGATGATTGAAAGCCGAGACTAACGCCTGACAGGAGTTCTGTCAAAAGGGATTACATTCTCGAAGACTGAATGTCTTATAAATAAAATTTGTTTTTCACTCAAATCCATTTCAATGACAATATATTTATACAGAAATTTAAAATTAATTTTTTTGAGCTCAGAATCAATGGTTTAGAAGTTTAGCTGAAAAAGAGAGAGAATATTCTGTGCTCTCATTGACTTCACTGAAGACTTTGATGATGGGTTGCGCTCTCTTTCGATTCAATTGAAAACAAAGTGAGCATGCACAAAACTTTTGAGAGAAAAATAGGAGTATTTTCACATGATTTTGAACTTGATTTGATTGAGAAAGGTTAAGGACTAACGGTATTCTTGGTATTTTGCCGAACCAAGAATGGCCTAAACTCCAGAGGAATAAATCAAATCTGATCTTATGTTTCAATACGTCGTTTGTGTGAAAACTTTTGGATGAAAACAAACACAAGATTTTGAATTTCAGTTAATTATTGATTTGTTCCAAAAATGAATTAATACCTAGAATTAGGATTTCATTTTTATGATGGTTAAATAATAGTTGAATGTTTAAGGTTTGCTACGATTAAAGTTGTTTTGGATTAATTCAATTGAGTGATTAGTTGTTTGTGGTTTTGGACTTTAAAAGTGTCGAACTTTTAATTTTTGTTAATCTTTGGCCAACGTTTTTCCGGTTTAAAGGGACAGTTAGTTATGGGTCGACAGTATTATTGCGATTACTGTTTGCGATCGTTCAGAGACACGATTCCGAGCCGTAAAAAGCATCTGAAGAGTAGCCAACACTTGAAAGCGAAACAAAATTATTTAAATCAATTCAAAAGTAGTTTTGATTTACTCAGACTTGAGTTAAACAAAAGTGTTTGCAATCACTTCTATGCAAACAATTTGTGCAAATTCGGTGATAATTGTGTTTATTCTCATCTGACTTATGACAGACTCCAAGAACTCAAACAGAAGACTATTTACGAAGAGTTTGGTCAACAGAAAACACCTGAAAATGTGTCACAAATTGACTCAAAAACTCATTTAAATGTTTGGCTTAAAAACAGGTTTAAAATTAGCGACACTTTTGATAGCCTTAACACTAATTGGGAACAAACGTCTGATTTATGGCAATTAAGACAATTATTTTCGACATTAACTCCACAGCAAATACCCGTCTCTTTGATTCCGCCGACAATTGACGATATTATGTCATCGGAAGGAACGACAGCTCCAGCCTTGAGTCCAAAACTTTAATTATTGAATCACTTAATACTCGTTAACTCTATTGCTATGAAGACTGAGATATTTTGTTTAATAATTAAATTGATTAATAAATTGATAGAAATTGAGTTAAACTCAAATAAATGTCACTTTATTTCAACCATTAAAGAGTATTCCAATACATTAAAGGATTTTAATCAACGAATCGTTTTTGGATTTCAATTAAAAAGAGATTCAAATCTTAATAATAATAATAATAATCAAAACACAAACATTTAATATAAACCAATTAATGCAATAATAATAATAATAATAATAATTAATAATCGTAATAAAAAAGGTGTTTTACAAATAATAATAATAATAATCAATAATTCTTTGGTCTATCGCTTAATATTCAATTGATTTTGTCTTTCAATATATGTATTCATCGGAAAGAAAGTGAATTAAATTTTCTATTTAGTCATAAAAAGTGCTGAAAATTCATTTCAATAGAAAATTTGTATTCAAATATATTTTTTGTATAAAAAACGATATATTTTTTTCGCAATTTATTATCTGATGACTAGATTTCCAAATGAATCCAATCCTAAGAAAACTTAGAAAAACACACGAATTGTTGCGAAATATATTTTTCTTCGATATTTAGAGTACAAGTTATTTACAGAAACGATTTGCGACTGAATTCCAATCGAAAATTCAAATCAAGAAAAATAATTTAAAATAAAACTTCTCTTCGAAAACGAAATTCATTCGATAATTGATTCAATAAAATACTCTTTGGATAATGAAATCCAAATAATAGTAATAATTAATAATAATTAAAAAATAGTTATAATTATTATATAATAATATAAACTGTAATAAAATGAGAGGAAACAGAAATATTGGGCAAAAATATTAAATAAATGGATTGATAGGTAACTTAAGTCTCGAAGTGCTTATAAATATCGGTCACGTATTCAAGAATCGAGTGCCAGTCCGGCCTCTCCTGTGTTATCAAATCGTTTATATTCTGAAAACAAAACAATCGATTAATCGTTAAAACAATTTGTTATCAAAAATACAGTATTTGTGTAAACACTTGGAGAGAGAGAGAGAGAGAGAGAGAGAGAGAGAGAGAGAGAGAGAGAGATTGCTGTCAAATGTTATGATAAAAATGGGAGGAAAGCCATAAGTATTGTCAATATTAATACCAAAGTCGTGGGAATTCCAACAGATTCTGCGGCTTTGAAAGCGATGGTGAAGTTCCTCTTCTTGTCTGTTGGGGTGAGCGTCTCGTATGGTATTTGGTCCTTAAGATATGTGTGAAGTATCGCACAGAAGGCTAACCCGTCATTCCATGAAGAACTGAAATTTGTTATATCGATGTCTTTATAGCCGACTGTCTTATTCTGGCACCACTTCAAGAGTGCGTTCCTTTTAGACCCGTTTCCGCCAACGTTTCGCATCAAATCAGACAACGGATCAGACCTTTTATCGTTTGTGGTATCACTTAAAACAAGGATTCAGTTAATTGTGGATCAAATCAAAGAGTTGTCACATATTTACCCATTTGTTGTACTTTTGTTTGAATCGGTTTTCTCTTTAAGAATTCCGTCAATAGGTTTGGGTTTAGTATTTGCTGAGGGGTTACCGGAGGGGGTGTTCGGAGGGGACAACACTGTCGAGGGCTCGACAGAACACACTTTATTGTTCTCGTCCTTCACATCACAACTGATTGAAAACATAAAACGCGAGGAATTGTTCTTTCGTTTGATTATAAACTCAGTCATCAGCGGTAGTGAAGAGTTTATCAAACGATTAATACTAGTGTTGGAGAGGGGTCGGGGAACAGGGCTGGGCTTCTGCTTATTGGCCGACTCTATAGAGTTTATCAAATGACTGACTGACAACTGGTTGGCTGAGCGCCGACTCTCTCCCCATTTGCTAACGTTTGGTCGGTTACAGGTCTGCAGATCACGTGACGACACGTCGCCGATGCTTCTGATGGTCGGCACCGGAGGTGTTCTCCGAACTATCGGTAATGGAGTGACCAGTGGTGCAGAGTCTGTCACATCTGAGAAGACGTCACAATCGGGACTGTCTTCGGGAGTCAACGGCTCGGAGATTGTCGTCTCGCTTGTGGTACTATTGATGGTATTATCGGTGGTTTCTTTGTCTTCGCTTTTGTTCGGATCTGTCTTTTCTTTGAGAAGTTCTTCATTGGGTTTGAGTTCACTATTAGTAGTGTTTGGAGTAATGTCTGAATCATTAATATTATTGATTTGTCGTAATCTCTGGCACTCGAGGATCGCCTCCTGTCTGAACTCTTCCGCCACCCGAACAGTGGTCAATAGGTCTGTCTGGAGCTGTTGCCACTCCTGTCGTTCTGCGGCAATCATTTCGTTCAGTCGTTTGATCTCTTGCTGTTTGTCCTCCAGATTAGACTCGAGTTTCGCTATCATTTGACTCTTGTCTAAGAACTGTGCCATCAGTTTATGGCGTTCCTCAGCGTGTCTTTGAGCGGACAGTTCGCTGTCGGTGGCCTTCTGTTCGGCGAACTTCAACTTCATTATCAACTGTTGGTTCGTTTGCCGAAACTCATTGCACTTCAATTCAAAGCACTTTATTTGTGTCATCAGTTTATTGATCTCTTCTTTGGAATCCCTTTCGGTTAACACCAACTGTTCCCTCAGTTTCTCCACTTCCAGTTCAGCCATATTTAGCTGATCGCGAAGCTGGCGGACAACTGTCTCGAACTTTTGCTTCTCGTTTCTGGTGTCGATCAATAGCTGATCCATTTCTGATTTGTCGAATATTGTGTCCATTTCTTGGGTCAGTCTGTTGTTTGAGTTGCGATTATTCGCACTCTTTTTCGGAGTCTCTGTCGAGAACTCAGGCAAATGTCTTCTGATTGACGACACTTCCATACTATTTGTGAAATGACCTCAAATATAATCAATTGATTAAATGTTTACATTTGTTGTCATTTTGAGTCTCATTGAGAGCCAAAATTAAACGATCACTTCTAGCATAACATACGCTAATGTTTGGCAAAGTAGTCGACGCCTTTGTGTCTGGCCTTTCAACCGACACTCTTAGGCAGAGCTCATAACAATAGACTATCGGTTACACAACACACAGACTCAGAGGAGAACTGACTTTGAAAAAGCACTACAGTTTGGTTTCTTGTCATTTGTGCGATCAGTGACTCATTCAGTATAAACCATAACTCACTTTAAAACTGTTTAGGATTTGGGGGACTCTTTGCCCACAATTTCAAAACACATGTATTTCTATGGGAAAGGAATGCATAAAACGGTTTTTGGGTCACAAATAAACTCAATTTTATGGTAACGTTTGCTTTGAGTTCTGGAACTACACCTCGTTATCAGAGCGTAACGCCATCTCATATGTAACGCCAATTACTATCGCAAACAGCAATAAATTATCGCTTAAGATCTGTGAACCTATTTTTAGTTCATTTAACATATCGAACAGTTATAGTGATCAAAAAAGTTGTCTAGATCACTTTTCCATAAAATCCCATTATATGAATTGATAATCTGATAATTAGGTTATAATTGAAGGATGAATTCACTGAATAAAAAATAATAAATATCTGCAGAAACGTCACGCCTTTGATGCCTTATATTTGTACTGAACTGTAGCTATGTTTAGACCAGTCATAGGGGAGGAGAGATTCTAATGCAAAACGAATTGAAGTTTTTGTTTGGCTTTTAATACATAAACAGAAATGTCTGACAATAATAACACTAATTCTTAGCAAACAATTAGACAATAATCAAGAATATCACCGCAAAAGCCAGTTCTTAATTCGCACAGACGTTGACAGTGGTGTCCCCCCGTATAGACAGCTTTGATATTTGGGGCCCAATGGCTGACCAGACGAAAGAATCGGGCCGTCGACTGGTCTGTAACCAAATCTTTGTTTTCATTGCTTTCAATAAACAATTGAATTAAAGCTCAAAATAATGGGTTTTTCTCACAAATCTTGTACTCAATTATCTCTGAATCAATTCCTTGTTTTGCAAATCACTGCAATTGATCCGCAATTTGATCCGTTGTTCTATTGATAACCCGCAGAGAGTCCGCGAACGGCGCCGATATACTGAAGAATATGCAGACGAAGAGGAACTGCTATTCGGTGGCCGAGCCTTTGACGTGGAGGAGAAGCTGACCTCTGATGCGTTTAGTCCCGAAAAATTCAATTGTCTTCGAGAGATGACCGGAGAAGAGCTCAACATTGCATTCATCCAACAAAACGGTTTCGAAAAACCCATTATTGTTAAGCAAATGAAGGGTTAGTTCTTCGCCTCTCAATTGAGTGCCACTTCTTGTGGACACAAGTTTTAAAGTATAGTCTTTTGGGTTGTCTTTAGGGTTAGGTATGAAAATTCCTGACCAGAGCTTCAATGTCTCGAAAGTGAAGGAATGTGTCGGCTCTCGCCGTGTGTTGGATGTGATGGACGTCCAGACGCAGCGCGACTTCACGATGACTATGAAGGAGTGGTGTAATTATTACGAAGACTTGGACCGGAAGCGTCTCCTGAATGTGATTAGCCTTGAGTTCAGTCACACAAAACTGGAACAGTTTGTGGATTCGCCTCATATTGTAAAACAAGTCGATTGGATTGATTGGGTCTGTCCTCAAAGCCCTATCTTTTAATGTTTTTCCTCTAATGTCTAATACCTGTAACCGGTGTTAAGGTTTGGCCAAAACATCTCAAACAATCCCAAACTGAGGGCACGAATAGCATCGAAGACATGAAATACCCAAAAGTCCAGAAGTATTGTCTGATGAGTGTTAAGGGCTGTTACACAGACTTCCACATCGACTTCGGCGGGACTTCCGTCTGGTATCACATCCTTAGGGGAAAGAAAGTGTTTTGGTTAATACCGCCCACAGAGAGGAACATCCAGTTATACGAACAGTGGGTTCTCTCCGGCAAACAGTCGGACATATTCTTCGGCGATACAGTGGAACAGTGCGCCCGCATTAACCTCGAGGCCGGCAACACGTTCTTCATCCCCACGGGTTGGATACACGCCGTCTTCACTCCCGAAGACTCTCTCGTCTTCGGCGGTAATTTTCTCCACTCTTTTAGTATTGAGAAACAGCTAAGAGTGGCTCAGGTCGAGGACGTGACCAAAGTTCCGGCAAAGTTTCGCTACCCTTTCTATACGGAGGTCTTGTGGTATGTGTTGGCCCGATATGTCTTCTGTCTTATGAATAAGAATCACCTGAAGTGCAACGAAGAGGGCGTTCCTATTGTTAGAGACGTTCAAACGAGTGGTCAGAAAATGAGTCATTTTTTTTGTTCCAAAAATTTAATTAAATTCCAATTAATTATAGAAAACAAACCTCTGATCAGTCCTCCGGCGCCGACATATAAGTCAAGCGTTAACTTAACGCCATTCGAGTTATCGGGTCTGAAGGCTATCATAATGTGGTTGCAAAGGCTTCCACCGAATAAGCGGTCGTTACCCGAACTGATAGTGTCGGCCGAAGCCCTGTTAAACGACGCACAGATACTTATCGATGAGCACAGCACTGATATGCATCAAAAGGCGGTCACCGGACGCCCCGTTCTCTTTTGGTCAAAGAAACCACTGACCGGTCAGTCACTGACCTCACAGTTGAGGCAAATAAAACATCCGTCGTTTGCACTCAAAAATCAAATGCGAGCCAAAGAGACGGCAGTGGCGGCACCCGTAAGGCCTGAGTCGCCGCCCACTCGACCCATATCTTCAAATCAGTACACAATAAGCTCCGGTTCGACAATAAATCAGGTCTTATATCAAGATTTTGTCTTCGAATCAGTTTTTGATTCATTTATTCCTTTTATTTAGGATTTGATTCCGAGTTCTTTTGCGGGTCTCATCGCTCAGACGGGTGTCAATCACTTCCAGCCCTACTCTCCGGTGGCGAACACACCAATGATGGGCTCAATTGGTTCGCCTCCAATAGCGCGGCCTCCGATGTCTTTCAGTTATATGCCATCAATACCTCCTCCGCCACCACTGATCTCAACAACAAATTCAAACGCAAATCATATGACAAACTCTACTCAAACCACTTACACATCATTTCCACAAAAAGACTTCTCATCGGAAGCGATGGTCAATCACTTCAGCCATAACTCGAATCAGAATTTTATGGACAAAACGCCAATCAATGAAACGAACCCTAACTTCGCACAGAATTACCCGACAATTGTCACTCAAACTCAACAGTCTTTCAGCAATTATTTCGTCAATTCTCAGAATAAGATGTGTTCTCCCCCTCTGTCGTCGCCCCTGTCCTCAGCCAACGGCCCGTCCGCTGATATGCAGTCAATGCGTTCGTTTCCGACAGCACTTCCGCCGTCGGGTTTCCACTCGACAGCCATTCAGAGCGAACCGTTCGCTAACAAAATGGTTAACTCTTCGACTCAGTCCTCGTTTCCGATCAATCAGAAGGTGACCGTCTCTACCGGTTCCGGAACTACACCCAAATCAAACTCAAACGACTCTTCCCGCCGACGGCGCACCCGATGCAAGAAATGTGACTCTTGTTTGAGGGCCGACTGCGGTGACTGTCATTTCTGCAAAGACATGAAGAAGTTCGGAGGACCGGGACGTATGAAACAGTCGTGTATTGCCCGCCAGTGTTTGGCGCCAGTACTGCCACATACGGCCTGTTGTATGATATGCGGTCGGGACGGGTGGGAGAAGTTAGTCGACCCCTCTATCAATGACGAAACGGCCTCTTCTCTGATGGAGTGCTCCCAGTGTTGGGAAATAGTGCACCCCTTCTGTCTCAAAGAGAAGTTCCCGCTCTTTCACGCCTCCGATGGTTAGTATTCACACAAAGAACTCATTTATAGGTTTTTTTTGACTGATTTTTATCATTTGTTTTGACAGCGAATATAAACGAAGATCTGCCCAACTCTTGGGAGTGTCCCCGTTGTGTGAAAACTGGTTCCAAAAACAATAGCAAATACCAGAAACTAAAGTCAACCCCTTTTATGATCAATAATTGTTCGGTACTTAAGAAAGAGGAGAATAACTCCGATTTTGTTGAGTCAGAGCCGCCCGAGAAGAGGAGCCGCCTCTCTGGCGATGAGTCCCCGCCGTCCAGTGATGACGAAGAGGACAGTAGTCGACGAGAAGTACACAAAAATCTCAATAATAACAGCAATTCATTGGAAAACAGCACAAAAAACAACGAACACAACGAAGACACGGATAACAGCAGTAGTTCCAGTCCTACTGAAGGCCACAACGGAAGCTCCGGTCTCTCGAAGCCTTACCCTTTTATGGGTCAGAGCTCTGCCTCAGCACACGTCAGATCGTGCGCCAGATTTCCGCTTTTGACTCAGGGTTTGAAACAAATGTCGAACAGTTATCCGACAGCTCTTCCCAACAAAAGCTGTTCTCATTCTCTCAATAATAACAATAATAAGACTGAAGTCAAGGGTTTGGCGGCTCTTATGAACCCTAAGAAAAGGAATGAGACGTCAAGGGATCGACTCTTTAAAAGCCTAAAAGGTTTGAAGAAGTCCTCAGAAATGTCTGTTCGATTCGGAGCCAATCCTCTGAAGAAATTGAGTAAATCTAATGGCAGTCAAACTGTGAGCACTCAGAGCAGTGTCTGTTCATCGAATTCTTGTTCTTCGACCTCGAGTTCGGCCTCCAATCAGAACAGTCAGACTCTTAGTCCTTTCGCTTCCGTGTCCTCATCGACGGCAACGCAAAACAGTTTTAGTCTAAACAACGAAAAACCGGAACCGAATTGCAATCAAATCAAACGGGAAATACACGACGAGACCACTGATGACGAGGAAGAAGACATGACTCAGATGTCGCAAACTGTCCAAACCTGTGATAATCAAACCAATGGCAGTGCTTTCAATCAGATTCAGCCCAAAAGAGAATTAGTGAAACCTAAATACGTGGTCAGACCCGCGCCTCTCGACTGCGATGTCTCCGAATCGGAAGACACGGAAGAATCAGACAACGAATGCGAAGAAGACTCGAACGACACAAACAATAATAGGGTCCGAAAGGAGAGACTAAAAGCGAAACAAAAGTATTTGAAGAGATTTCGCAATAAATTGTCCGACAATTTGGCGCTCGAGAGGGATGTTATGGTTCCTGTAATGGGATTCCTCTCTAAACAGGATTTACTCAAATGTATGGCTGTTTGCAAACAATGGAACGGATTCTCAGTGGAGCCCAAACTCTGGAAACGCTTGGATTTGAGCCAAAAGAGGATTACTTCCAGTGTTTTGATAGGAATCGTTACCCGACAGCCCCGACATCTGACCCTTTCCTGGACTAACGTTAATAAGAAGCAACTCTTTTGGCTGATCTGTCGCTTACCTCAGTTGGAGTCGTTATCACTGGCGGGCTGTCACTCGTCAGTGGTGTCAGCGTTGGCCACATGTAACTGTCCCCGACTGGCGTCGCTCGACCTCTCCTGGTCTGAGGGCTTAGACGACGATATAATGCAAGACCTGTTGTCGGCGCCTATCGACTCGAGGCCCGGTTTTATGGAGACTAAGACTCGGCTCAGATTTCTGTCCGAAATCAGAGTTTGCGGTAATTTTGTGGCAAAAGAGACCACTTTTTCACTAATTTTTTATCTTCTTTTGAATTAAGGCTCAAATATTTCGGACAAAACTATTCGTTTAATTACACAAAACCTGCCGTTTGTTCAAAGACTAGACTTTTCCAACTGTAATAAAATAACAGATATGGTTAGCCTCTGCCCCTCCTGTGGGCGCCCACTCTTGCCCTCAATTTGTTTAACCCGTAATTTGATTTCGCAGGGGATCGGAGTGTTGGCCACCGCCCGGACGAAGGACTTGACTTACCTGAAGCTGAGCGCCTGCACCAGAATTTCGGACATGAGTTTCATTCACCTGAAGAAGTGTCCGAATATTCTTCATTTGGATCTCCGGGAGTGCTCTCAAGTGACCCGAAACGCGTGCCATCAGTTTATGAGTCAATACCCGCCTCAGACTAAACTCATTTGTAATAATAATTAATGTTTTAATCAATTATTTCTTTAAAAATCGATTGAAATACAAATCATAAGAATTGTTGTCATTTTTAGACTCGTTTTTTGAGCCGCTTTTGACTCAAAACTATGTTTTTATACAAAAATTATTCTCTTTTTTGTTATTTATTTCATTTAATTCATTCATTTGTGACATAATTTCGAACAAATAATTAGGAATTAATCAATTATTTCATTATTTATGACATAATTATCACTATTTTAACCGATATTTCAGTTTCAAAACCATTTGGAAGACCTTTGAAAGAGGCTTTCCCTTAGATTTTGGTTTAAAATCAATGTTTTGTTCAAAAGTTTTGATTTATTTTTATATAATTTTTTTCGAATTAATATTAATATAAATATTTATTTATTTATTACTTTTAGTCTTAAATTCAAAGCAAACCCTATGACAGGTATTCCCCGAAAGCTATTTAAAACTGTATTTAGTCTCTAAAGACTCAAACAATTGTATAAAATGTGTATAAAATAATTGTAAATAACTTTTTTTATATGATTTTGTTTTTAAACAAAAATTTCTGTTAATTAACGAAAATTAGTGAATAATTCCTGATTATTGAGAGGTCTGTCATACAACAGGACAGACCCTAATCTTAAGGAAAGGCATTTCTGTAATATAAAGATTTGATTTGAAGTAAATAAATGTTTAGTTTTTGATTCAAAAATCGATTTTATTTGCGTTTAATTGCGTTAAGAGTCGAGTATATGAGTGAATGAGTAACTGAAGGGTGAGTTTAGTTGATATAAATTCATATATAAAAGTGTTAATGACTTTTGATTGGGTGAAACATTAATTACAAGATGAGTAAAGTTTAATAAATAAAATGATTGGTTAATAATAAACTATAAGTGTTTTCTCCTTTGAGTTCAAAAGTGGTAATCTATGAGTCGTTTGTTTTAATAGATTAGATCTGAAGATAAGTGATTTGACCCGAAATTGGGTTCACTTTCTTTGCTGTTTAAATAGGAGTGAATTGAAAATCGAGTGCTTCCTATGGATCAGCTCTTTTGGTGAACCGATTTCGGCGATCAGTCCCTTATCGACGACAATAATCTTATCGTAATTCAAAATATTCGATATCTTGTGTGCAATCGATATAACAGTTTTCTCTGTTTTCATAATCAGATCCAATAGTATTTGTTCGGACTCTTCGTCCAGAGAAGAGGTCGACTCATCCATAATAAGTATGGGAGACTCGCGAAGAAGAGCTCGAGCTATGCATAGGAGTTGGCGCTGTCCCGCACTTAGACTAAGGCCTTCTTCGGCGATCTGTTCGTCCAACCAATCGATTCCTTTATTTAAATTCAGTTCCGAAAGGACTGACCAAATCTGTTCGTCTGAGATCTGGTTATTCGGATCCAAGTTTTCTCTAATCAAAAGATAAGTTTCGGTAAAAATGGTGTCAATTCTGTGTAAATAGTATTTACCGAACGGTTCCCGAAAATAAGACGACGTCCTGAGGAATCATTGATAGTTTGCTTCGAAGCAAATGAGTGGGTATTCCTCTGATATCAATGCCGTCGACCAATATTCTGCCATTTGATACGTTATTCAATCTGAAGAGTGCGCTCATAAGCGAGGATTTGCCACAACCAGTGCGGCCACAGATACCAACCTTTAAAAAAGTAATCAGTGTTTAGACATTCATCCAAATATTGTTTGGAACAGCTAAAGGGTTTACCTTTTCACCCGGTTTTATATGAAAATTAGCGCATTTGATGACTGGTTCAGCACTGGATTCATATTTGAGGCTAACGTCTATGAATTTGATGTCTCCTTTTTGTGGCCAATTATCAGGAATTGCTATCAATTTGAGAGAAATTTCAACTAATTTTTTCACCAAAACGTTAGTCAAGACTTACAGTCAATTGCCATCACTTTCTGGTCTTCAGTTTCCAAATGCATAAACTCTTCGACTCTTTCCACGGAATTCATATACATTTCAAGTGACGCCAGATTACGGACCAACCAATTGAGATAAATGGGCACAAGTAGTGTATAAGTCATAGCCATTCCCACATAAGCCGGACTCATATTTAAATTGATTGCCGCCCAGACTGAGCTAATTGTCGCGAAGAAGAGTATAACCCCTCCCAAATAGTCGAGAGCAATACCTAATGATAAAATTGGATAATTAACTCTTGAGTTATTTATGGGTAAAACTGACCTAGCCAACAGTTGGCCGAATTAACCATAAGAAAGCATATATTGTTTTGATCCAACAGTTCGTAGATCTTATCCGTAAAAGTGAGCTCTTCATTGAAGGCACGAATAGTTGTCAAACCATCGATGGTTTGGTTGTAAAGAGAAAATATCGGAGACTTTGTAATTGAGTCCAAACGCTGTAACTCTCGAGAAGTGTAGCGAAAGAAGTGTTGAACGAAATAATAGATTATAAGAATCGGAACAATTGCTAACGAAAAGTATGGCGTTATTATGATGTCCACTATTATGGCAGAAACGCATAGGAATAGGAACCGGAGCAGAACAGGCAGCGCTATCGGAAGTTTCTGTTTGAAATCAAATATGAATTTGAATATTAGATAATTGACGGGAAACCCATGAAAACAGTCATACCTTATCAATAGTATTCATATCAATGGAAAACCTGTTAATAATTCTGCCCAAAGGGGTCACATCGAAGAACTTGAGCGGACACCTGACCACGTTATCCAGCATTTTAGCGTGAAGTAGACGTACGGCTCGAAGGGATGTCAATTGGGAGGACAGGTTTGTTACCAAAGATATGACTATTGTTATGACAGACAGTATTGTATAGCCTTTGATATAATATATGAGTTCAGTCTCGTCACTGGTCTCAGACTTTGACCATTGAGTTAACCAGAAGTCGGACAACACTTTAAACAATTGAGTGGAGATTATAAGCAGAAGACATGTGAAGGACAGGCATAAGGAACAGCTCTTGAAGTATGAAAAGTAAACAGTCTTTGATATGGAGCCGGTCTCTCGTTTTTCATCACTAATGAGTCGGACAGTCGCCAAACTGGAAGTCCTTTCGTGAGTGTACTAAATGGTAAGGAATCCATGAAAAATGTGTCACAATTTGAGTGATATATCGAGTATTTACCGGTTTATCAAAGATATCGTCGTCAAGTGTCGGCTCCTTTTCATCATCCGATTCGTCTTTCTTTCTGAACTCTTCGTCTTCGTCCTCATCTTCTTCTTTAATTGAGTTACCAGTCATTGAATAACCGGATGTCCGTGAGTTGAGCCGTGAAATGGTTGGTCGCGCCCATAGGAAAGTCGACTCAACACTTGATGACAGTTGAGAAGAGTTGGCATAACTTGACTTTGAGTCCACAGAATCTATTGAATGCATTCTTCTAAATGGCGTTAGTGGTCGGTTGGGTACCGCGTCCTCAGGTGTTGAGCCCAAGTTTTGTTCGTCATTATCCGTCCAATCATGACATGGCAGTGGACTGGAGGGGTCGTGACTTATTTGCCTTCAAAACAGGAATTTAATTGATTTCAAAACGAGAATCAAATAAATGGATTACCTGTTGAACGAAACGTGTCTTCGCTTTTGTTTTGGCTTAGGTATGGCCAATGGAACTGATCCACGACATCCCACTTTGTTCGAGAGCATTCTCACCAATTTATGTCTCTCTTTAGTGGTTCCACAGTCTTCTATGGTCGCCTTTTTTCGCATCACTTCTTCTTTTTGTCTGACTTTAGTCCAATAGGCGAACAGATTGGGGTCTTTGCTCTCAATTTCATTATAAGAGGCCGAGTGTCTGATAGTACCCGACTCCACCACAATTATATGGTGTGCGTGACTTAAATACTCAAATTTGTGAGTCACCAGAATTACTGTCCTCTTCTGTGCGATAAGTAGTTTCTGAAGATTTAGAATTAGAATTAATTTTGAGAGGAATTCCTCATCATTTCAAAGGAAGTGCTTAATGTCTTACTTTGATTGCGAACTCAAAGACATGATTTCCTACAATCGGGTCCAAAGCTGAGAGGGTGTCGTCTAATATCAGTGTATTCGCCGGTGAATATATAGCTCTGGCCAAAGCTATCCGATCTTTCTGACCACCGGACAGGTTGATACCCCGCTCCCCTATTTCAGTCATGTCTCCATTCGGCAAAATATTGATATCTGTTTGCAGAGCACAGGCTTTAATCACTTTGTCGTACCGTTTCTTAATGAAAGGATAGCCGAAAGTTATATTGTCCTGAAGTGTGGTATTTATGAGCCATGGATTCTGACCCACATATCCCACGAATGTGTTTATTTGACACCAATTGATGACTCCCTTCAGTTTAATCATTTCGCCCATAATTGCGGCCAAAATCGATGACTTCCCGCTCCCGACAGAGCCTACAATCAAAGTGAGCTTATCTTTAGGTATCGTTATGTTGATGTCGTCGAGCACTGGTAGTTCACTGTCTTCTGCATTCCAAGTGAACGAACCATTCCTTAGTGAGACACACATGTCTTCGTTGCAACACATTGAGTGGGAACTGATTTTTCTGGACTTTGTCGGAGTCTTTGGTTTGTTATCAAAATTATTGATCAGAAGATGAGATTCGTTTCCATTCATTGCATCGAAACTGGACTTCGAGTTGTTTTTCACATAATATTCATCATTAATCAGAACTGTGTTCCGCTTCTGAAGAGTAGATGTCTTTGTTCTCCACGGAATGTTTGGATCCACTTCTGGACCCGAAAGAAATTTCGCCAAACGTTTTGTGCTGACCACAGCACTGATCATAATTGGGATCACCTTTTGTTACAGAATATTCTCGTATCAAATCAGAGCTTAAGAATTGTCTATCAAATGACTCACAACTGGTATAATATAAAGAGGAACAGTCAGTTGATTGAAAAGGGCTAAACCAGTGAACACCTTGGCTGCTGTCAATGGTTGGCCCTCGACGTATGGGTAGAGGACAAAAGTGACCAGAGTTACCAAAATGGCTGAGCCCTGAGTTATGAACGCTGTTGGGATAGTGTTAAATATGTTAACATTTGATTCTGTTTGTATAACTGATAATTTGATCATGCTAAAATTATTCTTCTATGCTTACTATTCAGCGCCACATAAATGGCGTCCTTTTTGAGAAGTTTGAGCTCTTTTTCTCTGATACTTTTGACAGAATCGGCGAAAGTGAGTTCCCATCCGAGAAGTTTCAAGAACTTGATTCCCATTAAGAGTTCTGTCGTTTTTCTCAGCCTTTCGTCAGAGATATCCTGAAAATTGATTATTAATAAAACAATTTAGTGGAAAAGTTTGTGAGAGAGAGAGAGAGAGAGAGAGAGAGAGAGAGAGAGAGTCTTAAAATAATCTTGATCATTTCAAGATTGTAAGATCGAAGGTCTGTTTGCTGAAGGTTTGTTACATTAGAGATAAAATGGGAGAAAAATACCATTTCTTGTTCCTGGATCTTTGATAGGCTGCTAGAGATGTAATATTGAAGCGGAGCCAACACATAGATAGTGGCCGCGCCTATCATCGCGCTGTAACCCAAATGATAATACATGAGGTATAACAGGACTATCATCTGTGGCACAGAATAATTGAAATAAAAATATTATTAATAATTTGTTTGTTTTGCTTTAAACGAGTTATTAATCAATAAATATAAGTATTTCGTTAATTATCTAATCTTTGGTAACAGTTCTTAATTACATAAGACTTTACTCTACTTTAGATAACCAACTCTTCATAAATGGATAATAACGTGATTAAGAGCCCTTACTTTTAGAGGAACTGCCCATAAGTAGTGGCCCATTGAGAATAACTACAAAGAATATGAAGGATTAAATTCTTGGCTTCAAATTCAATATCAAATACCATAAACAAATTGTACGAATCAATAGACATGTGATTAACTGTGGACCCGATATCAGCTCCCGATTGCACAGTCATTCTGAGTGTTTTATCATAAACGAGACACTGATTTGAAAATAAACATAAAATAATTAATTTAATGATTTATTTGACGAAAAAAAAAGAGTGGAATCAAAATAAATACATTTTATAATCAAATGATTGAATAAAATAACAGTTTTTCTGTTTATTTATTAATTAATTGTTTATTAATAGCGAAGAACTAAACAAATATTGGGTTTGGGCTCAGAATTAAGGGAAAGACACTTACATTAAGTGCTGTTTTCAAATGGATTCCCTCAGCGATCACCAAATGATTGAAATTGTTTGAGAATGTGCTCTGAAGGAAAGTAGCCAAGAGTACTACCAGTGCCACCACATACCCGTTGGTCAAGAATTTGGACCATTTTATGCAATAATAGTCCGCATATATGGTCTCCTCGTAATTGTTTGCTCTATTTATTTGAGTTTCGTTTACATAACTAATTATATAATCTATAGATAGGGGTCCGAAGAGACCGAACAGATCGGCAAATATCTTGATTACGGCGCCGACAGCTAATGAACTCCAATAGGTTTTCCAATAGCATAGCCATAGCTTGACTGGAGTGCAATCCTAACGAAAAATTCATTCATAAAAAAACTATTTTGTATCTTTGAATCTGATATTTATGATCAATGATCATGCAAATTTTGACGGAAAAATTGATGATTAATAGTTTGTTGCAAATTATGTCATACCTTTCGCTCAGGTAATGATGTAATAAATCGGGTGAACTGATGCTCTGAAGTCTCTTCCTATGAATTACCAAAAAAGGGGTTTTCATTTAAGGATAACAGAGAAACAATTGAATTAATAATTACAGTGGGTAGTAGTCCTAGGTCATTCAGTTCCAGTGGACTCTTGTAGCCTTTCTTAAGTATTGGGAAAAACCAGCTGAAGGTTGCCTTCGATAAAAGTGAGCTATAATTTCGCATATATTTTATCTGATTTATTGGTGTCGGCGTCTCATCTCTCTTATTGAAGATATGGTCGTCGAGTTCAATGGTCGACCCATATTCCGACACTTTTGAACACTGTTTCAGACAAATATTAATTGTTTTGGATTAGTATTTGAGTCAAAGAATTCTCAGAATATTCGCTATTATTGAGAGAAAAGTGAAAACTTTTTCAAATAATTTCTAGAAAATGATTTATGAAATACTTTTGACTCAAAATTTAATTGATTTCGCCTCAAATGGAGCCTAAAGTTCGGCAAAACGTTCATTAGTTCAACAAATTTTCAGTATTTGTGGAAAATCTAACGAATATTTCGGCTAATTTTGTAACGAAATTCTGTTTGCATTTCAACTCTTGTATAAGAGTTATGACTATTTATGTCTTTCCCCCCGTATTAGAGGCCTTTTAGATAAATATTGGATTTTAATAGAACTTTTACGACCAGTTTATTCACGTTATTTATCATGTTTATTTTGATGGTACGGCAAATTCCTTAACCAAAAATTCTTCTCATCTGATAATACAATTATTTCTAGTGATCATAGTTGTGGTAAACGCCCGCACACCGTATGTAGGCTTTAAACTTGCAACTATTTTCTCGTCAAACACTCAGACCCAGTGTTTTGCCACAAAATCGAAGGAATTCCGATTATTTTTCTACAAAATGTTTCCTCCGATCAAATGTATTGATAACACATCAGAATAGGCGACTGATTGTCACAAAACTAATAATTAACTCCTTTTCACGTAAATATCGAAAACAATTTCTAAGAAATTTATTTTTAAAGAAATCCTTTTTCTATTGAAATGTCATTAAAATCATGTATTGATGGGTGACTTCTCCTTTGATTGAAACGTCTGATCAAAATCCAAGAAAATAATTCATTCAATTGTTTTGATAGAAACTCTGGATTTGACGCCTTTTTTCTTATTCTGAGTTTTATTTCCAGTTATTTATAGAAAAACTCATTTGAAGGCAAAGAAAGAAGAAATTCAACAAAAATCGGTTCAATTTTGTTAAGAATATCGAGAAATAAGCGATAATTTTATTTGTTTAATGAAAAGATGAAACAAAACTATTTATATAATGGGTTTTCTGTTCAGCATTTATTGGAGATCTCAAAGTTAATGATCTCTTTGTCGAGAAAATTATGTAATCTTTTTAGTTTTTTTTCGCTCATTTTGTTACTTAATTGCCTCAGAATATAGTTTTTGAATTTATCGAAGTGTTGAGAGAATTACAACAAAAACATTGAGTAAACTTTTCAATAGTGGGTGACTTTCACTAATGGGTTGATAATGAAAGTGCAGAATATTATCTCCCCAAACATTGAAAGACTAATACTCGAGTAAAAATAAAACAAAAACATCAAATAACAACTTTTTTAAAAATGTTAAATCGACTTTCTTGTTAATTTTCTTTTCTGTCTCCTAATTTATTTTGACTATTTCTTGATTGATAAATTAATTGACAATAACCGGAATAGTTTAGAAAACTATGGCTTAAACTGGAAATATCAGTCCATTATCTGAGATATCACTAAAGGGTGAATCATAGTTATAAACGCGATTAATCAGAGTTACCTTGAAATTAATTCACAAAATGATTATCAGCAAAAAAAAAATTAATCGATTTGCACTAAAATCTCGATATAAAGGATATTCTTTTCAATATAACAAACGATTAGATATTTTTGAATTAATTTGATGTTAAAAACCACAGGAATTATGTATTGAATGATAATTATTCTGTTCTATAAAACACGGCTTTAATTACGATAAGTGTTGAGTGTTTTCGAGTGTTTTTAATACAGAAATTCATTTATAAAACAAAAGAATTTCTGAAATCAATTAACAAACGAAAGTCTTGTGAATTGCAAGATAGCCATTGAATGCCATTTATTGCATGTTTTCAATTGTCTATCAGGATATAGGGCTTATCATATCAGAGCCTGTCTTTCATTTGGCATTTCTTCACATCCGTCAGGAATACCCCAAAAAAGAAACTCTATTGCATCACACCTGTGAAATAAATACCAAGCTGAAAATATTCATAACATTCAACATTCTTAACCACTATTATTAACACAAAGATTCGCTGATAACTCGAGTCCTGTCTGACGTCAGAAGACATTTCAATTTCTATAAGTTTTAGCCCAAAGTTATAATTAAATCAATAGAAAGTGATTTTTATCTCCGATTATAAACTATCCCTTTCTATCCGTGACTATCAAATTACATAATTAGTTTCTGATAGATCAATAATTGCAGAAAAAATGACCAGTTTTTTCTCTACCTGTTCATCTGAAGGACACCTTTTTATTAATGTTTTTGTGGAAAACCAGAGCTTTTGAAACAAAAAAAAATACTATACTTTTACTTCTCTTCAGAAATACTTTTTTGAAGAAATACTTCGAATATCTTCTTGTTTTGCAGTCAATAGGAGAGACATAAATTATTTTTTGCTTTTTATCAGGAAATTGTGTTTTTTTATCGCATTCTTGTGATGAAAATATTTCTTTTCAATTGAAGAATGGCTTACTTTATGCCTTAGATTTCACATTCAAAGATAATAGGGCTGTTTTAATGGCTAGTTTTAGGTACATTGTAAAGGAGGCTACTTTGCATTTTGCGAATCACCTTGCTTACTACTTAATTGAGAGCCCAGAAATTCTATTTTAAATTCTTCTGATAAGATAAATAGTGATTAAAAATAAGTGACAATAAAATTGAATTAATTATCGCTTCAATAAAATGTTATTTTTAATTAACTTTCATTATTTGATGAAAAACTGTTGATTCAATTGAATCACTAATAGTTTGTTAATTGACTTTAAAAGTCGACGTGACTTAAGTCAATTAAAATGATCAATGGATAAAAATCATGTCAATTCAGGCCCAAAGCAGTGCCAGCTTTTTATAGACAAACATTTCCGTCAATTATTATAATATTGTAAAGTCTTTCTTGAATTCAATCGAATTAATAGAAAGCCTCCAAAAATAACATTCAATTCAATACATATTTGTCTAAATTAATTAACTCAAATCAAAGCTCAAGATCAATTTAATTTTGAATCTAGTGGATCAGTTTACACAGAAGCGTGTATATTGTGTTAAAAACAATTTTTCCAAACAAATTATTCTCTTAAAGGCTGGCATTGCCAAGGTATCAAATTTTTAAAGGATTAATTAGGGGGTGAAAATGTGGTTTTTTGGACCCAATATTTTCTCCCATAAAGAGAAATGTTGGGGTTTTCTATTTTAGGGGGTGAAAACTGTTAAAATTTCAACCAAAGGGGAGAAAAATATAATTAATCCCCTCCCCCGTGGGAATGCCTGCTTAAAAGAATATAAAAGTTTTCAAAAGTCAATAAAAGTTTTGTTTTTTTTTCGCACAAAATATTAATAATTTGTTTGAATAGTTATTTCTGTCGGTAACCTATTCCTGTCATAATTCTTCAAATTGATTTTAAGCTAGGTCACTTGCAAAATAAGTTATGAATACATTTATCACTTATACAATTAGTTATTATACCTTAATTTGGTCTTATATTCAAAGATAATTAGACAATGTTCTTGCTAATGGTCTACTAAATACATATCTCATTCCATATCTCATTTGAAAATTAAATAAAATAACAATAAAAGTATTTTACGATAAAAATTGAATTTCAAATCACGAATAAAGTCTATTAATATCAGAGAAAAGAATAAATAAGATAAGTTTGAGAAAATGTTTACCGGTTTTAAAATATTTGCCAATTCGTTGAACAGTAATATCGAGTATATAATGAAGAGCAGGAAATATGCGTAGACTCGGATCAGCTCTAAATACTGGTCCTTATTAGTGACCGAAATGATGACAAATTTGGCCAAAGAGGCCAACACTGACCAAATCCAAAACGAAGTCAAAACTAATTTTATGAAAATTGATTTTCTTTGGCGAACAAAACGTTTCAACAAAATCAACGCAAATAACGACGAAACCAGAGTTAAGACAATTGACAACAAATCAATAATAAATAACTTATCAAACAAATGCAAAATCAGAAGCAATTCCAAAATCAACAGAAAGTTCACGAAAATCACTGAAAACAACGAAATCTGTTTCACGAGTCGCTCATTATATGAGCGAAGAAGTCTTCCGACAAAACCGTCGGGCTTTCGGTACTTCTTTCCCGAATTGAGGAATGAGTTGTCATTGATTGTGGTGTTTGCCGATGAGTTGGGGGTTGTTTTCAAGTGTTTAAAGTCGACAAACTTTTTCCGTTTGACTAAAATAAATATAATTAATATCGAAATGAATACCGAATTAATAACTATCGATAAGACATCGATCTGACAGTAAGATAACGGAAACTGGTCTTCAGTTTTATCCCTCAAAGGATTGCTTTGCGATGAATGCGAACAAAACATTTTCAATGAAAACAAAAACTTTTTAAAAAATTCAAAAAACTTTTTTCACTTTAATTATCGAAACTAAAGCACAGATTAAATGAATGTCAAGAGAATTTGAGTTTGTAAAAGTTGATTGCTGACTTTGCTGCGGTTAGCTGTGTCATTTTACTCGTGAAATAACCAAGCAATTGATGAAATCGCAATAAAGTTTCGAAGACAATCAGAAGAGTCTCTCTTCTCATATGATTGAGACCAACACGAAGTCTGACGAATGACAACAAAAAACAGTTGTGTTTCACTTCACTACCACTGAATGACGTGCAGACAAGAAGTGCTCAGCACTTGTATTATGCTCTAGAGTTAAGTACCTCTCTTGTCCTCAAATAACTCTAGTGATCCACTCCTACCCATGAGATAAGATTTTCATTTATAAACACAAAAACCACTATTCCCTGAGAGCTAACGCACAGGCAGTTTAACTCCAGTGCAGAATCAACTCAATTGTATAACAGATAATAGAGGCCACACTTTTCGGATGAATTACTTAATAATCGGAGTAATTCTGATATTACCGGCAATTCTTGTTAAACAGTTTATGGCATCTGATCCGGGCATACAATTAGGCGAATTACTTTGTAACCATCACCTTTTTTTCCAGTGAACTCTTATCATTCAAATGTATTTAATTTATTATCCAAAGGCTTAACACAATATTGTTATTATTACACAAACCTATTACTGGAAGCAATACTTTAATGACTTTAACAGAATTTCCTAAATTTTTGGAATTTACTGCTAATTTTAAATTGAATTAAATTTAGATGGGGTTACAAATCAAGCTAAACTAATAAGCAAACGTTCCCCAAATAAAGTTATGACGAATGTTTGAAACTTTGGGAAACTCGGATCAAAACTCAATGAAAAACACAATGATTTGTGAGTTTTCTCCAATACTTTCGGTGAAAATTCCAAATAACTTATGATTTATTGCATATATTCTCAACTAAAACATCTATTTTTACCCGAAAATAGTTGTAATAATAGTTATAGTTATAAATAAATAGTTATAATATATATGAAATTAACATTCATTATTTTATTTTACTAATCAAGGCACAAAATATTCACTTTGAAAGTGGCATGGTGCTTTATTGTTGATTTGTTACATTTAAATAAATACGAAATTGATTGACAAAAACAATACTTTTAGAGTTGAGTAAACTTTTGTTTTAAACTTAATAAAATTCTTGTTCATCTAATTGTGCGATCCATAGCCATAACGTTCCACTTTTCATCCGGTATTCGCCAGTTCACCAAGGTGACTTAATTGGAAACATGATTTTAATTGGGTATTTCTTAAAAATGTAGACAATTTTTTGCCTGTTTTTTGTCAAGAATTCCTACCTTTGGTTGAGATGTTTATTACACGAGGCGTCTGTGCTTTGTGTGGATTACCCACTGATAAGATTGAAACATAACTTCATTAAAACCTTGATATTAAAACTCAAATATTTTTCAGAACTGTTTGTTTACCATAAATGCGAGTAATATCTCGTGGACACAATCTTCTGATCCATAGCCTGTGCAGTACTGGAACCGGCAATCAAATGACATTCATCTAAGAAATCAACGGACTATTTATACCCTGCGTTTGTGACCTTCAAATTACCTGCTCTTTGTGTCAGAAAACATTTTTTAAATTAAATTCGCTATCATTTGATCAAAACTTCAAGATTAGTCTCTGATTAATCTCTCAGATCATATAACTAGACCATTATTATTCACAAAGAGTTTCACTTTAGGCTCTCCACAAAGGGAGAGACACAAAGAGAGTTAAATGACATAACTTATATTTTATCAAAAATATTGCATTAAATAAATCATATAAAAATGAGTATGCTAATTTTTTAAATAATTCGAAATGAATTACCGGCGATGGTATTTGCAATAGGTCTGATTATGCTTGTTTATTATTTGTCTCGATTTTATTTTTGATAAAAAAGTGACCTTGGCTATCAGTCAGACTAAAAAAATCACTTTAATAGAAATACTTTTTATTTGATTTCGAACTTTTTTTTTGACCAAAACCCTAATCAATCTTTTAAGCGATTAGATGAGGGACAGGGTATAGGTATGTGTTCTCACATCACTCAATAAAACATATGATGGTTCATTTAATACCTTTTAGAAAAAGCTGATTATTTATTTTGCTTTCAGGCATACAATCATTAATTTTAAATTGAAGTTCAAAACAAGAATTGATTTTTAAAATGAATTAAATTTTATTCAAAACATATATTCTTTTTAAATGAAAGGAACGGTATTTCAAAATACAATTGGATTTTGTTTGAATTAATTCAATTTAATTGCCATTACTTTATGAATCGGCTGTAAAGAGCGGGATGTCTTTGGTATCCAACAAGTCCGCCGACAGCCCCTTGTGTTACCAAACTCGGAGCCAATCCGGATCCGCCAATCAGTCCCGGAGTCATCCAAGATATTGGGCCGAAAGGATTTCGATAGAAAGGAGCTCTTGAGATCTGACTGCCCTGCGGGTAAAATATTGGTGGACCCAAATAGCCTTGGTAGCCAGGGTAGGCATTAAAGGCACTCGCACTGGCCATTACCCCGATTAAAACCAAAACAATCTAAAAGTAATTCACAAATTATATGAGTATTGACTGAAAAAATAAATATTGATTTTAAGCACAAAATACTTACAAATGATTTCATGTCTGAAGTGAAGTGAATCCAAAACTTTGAGCGAAACGATTGAATTTTTCAACGGATGTCAGACCCTATTTATACCACTATTCTGGGCGTTCGGAGCGGGGATTTTATCACCTCTTTGCCAGGTCAAAATTCTTGGGATTGTCCTAAACTTTCCAGTGCTCATTATAAACGTTCATGAGCATGATAAATTATGTTTATACTGTAGCAAACAGTCGCTTACCTGAGCCATCGCCAGTCTATCCGGTAATGAATCAAAAATTATTAGTACATCAGATGACGTGATTCAAATTGAAATTACCAAGGTCTCCAATTTAGATACCAAAGGGAAATGGGCTCTTTTTCAAATAGGGTTTCCAATTAAGATTGATTGACCAAATTTATTAATACATTTCAAGAGACTTAAAGTCTAGAATTGAGTGGTAATTAATCTAACACTTTCACCAGGAATGACATGTTAGAAGGGGTCGTTTGGAATCCCCGGTTGGGTCTTCTTTGTGGTCATTTTCGAAAATATTCCCATAATTTGAAAAACAATTTTCAGTTTATTGGCTTAACATTGAAATTAATGACCAAAAGTGGAGATCCATTCACTAAATAATTAATGTTTGTCTCAAATTTCAGTGATTCTGGCGATAAAGTAATACCAGGAATGTCTCTCATCTCTCATTTATCCCATTCACTACTGAACTACATTCACTTTTATCAAGATCAATTATTTATAACTTTTATTAATGATGTGGAAAATATTTAAAATTAATCTTTCATAATAAAATGTTGCATGCACTTTTTTTTAACATTAGAAATATAGCCATTTAATTAAAATGATTTAACCCAGTCTTGAGAGGATTAAATTAGATAGAGCCAATCTTGAAAAATTAATTACGAGATTGACATTCAATTTATTAATAGAGAGAGTTTTTTGGAAAAAAAATATTACATTAATTTTAATACTTTTTTTAATCAATTTTTTATGAGTTATATAACTGACTATTTTTTTCAAATTCATATTTCAAATGATTGCAGGAATGTCCAAACTCTTCTGCTCCAGGGTCTAACAGGAGGGTAAACTATCTCTAATAGGCTTTATGTTAGAGTTTTCGCCCAAATTTACGTGGATAGAAAAGAGTGATCCCACCCATAGGCCATCCTTGAAATGATTCCGAAATTAATTTATAGAAGAATTTGATAAAAGTTTTTTCAGACGAATAGTTAATTAGTTTTTGGTTTTTATCTCAATATTTAAAATTTTATTCACATTTCAAGTGATATACATTTGAAAGTGACATGTGATCAATAAGTGGTACTAAACTGCGAAAGGACTAAAAAGGTCGCACCATTTTTTTTTCACTTTAATAGATAAAAAACCGAATTCAACCGACTTTTCGCTCATCCCTTTTGAATACGTTATCAGATAAAAGTGAAAATCCTGTGACTCCTAAAAGCGATTCAATCAGTACGTAATCAAAGTTTTATGGGAACGGCTTCAGAAACAATTCAAGATCACTCTTAAAACACTGTTCAGGTAACTTAAAATTTGTCTGATGTAATAAAAGCAAAATATTGCAAGCTGTAGCATACGTACTATTTGAACCAGGCTGAATAAAGTAGGATAAAGAGAATTCATTAAATAAAAATAAAAATACAGCCAAGAAAAAATGGTTAGGGTGGAAGAAAAAAAGTATTCTACTAAGTTTCACCTTCGCTGAAGGTCTCCCAAAGAGTTTTTCAGAGTATAAAAGATGGACACAATTCTGAACGAGACATCAGATCGCAGTGTCTTGACTTACATTTCTCATTCTTTGAAGAAAACTCACCCAAACCTCAATCAAAATGAAATCTTTCGTAAGAAATGAATAGTTTTTTCAAATTATTTTCGGATTTTATTAAAAAACTTTTATCTATTTTAAAGGTTTGCGTTGTTTTGGCCGCAATGGTCGCCTCCTCAATGGCAACAGTCCTGGTCGGCAGCAATCTTGGACTTGGTCTTGGTGGTGTCGCTCCCATTGGACTGGGATGGGGTGGTGTTGCACCCATCAACAACTGGGGTCTGGGTTACAATACTGTCCTTAACCGAGGATTGATCGCTCCCGGAATCGTCAACCGAGGGCTGATCGCTCCCGGAATCATCAACAGAGGATTGGTCTCTCCTTATGGTCTTGGTCTCAATGGTCTTGGTCTTGGTCTTAGAGCAAACTCTCTTCTTTTGCCCCAATCAAGAGTAATTAGCTCTCCATTGATCGCTCCCTTGGCTTCCAAGACTGTTCTCTGGAAATAAATTGTCACAAAACACTATAACCAGCAAAATGTTAGCTAAAACTTCACTGTTAATCGATTAACACCTTTTCAACTCATTCTTGTTAATTAACTTATGCATTGAATCGCAATAAATTTGTTATATTATTTGTTTGAAGAGCAAAAAAAATTGTCCTTGTTCATTTGATCAAGCATTTTTATTGAATCAATTATATGAGCGCAAAATATCCAGGATAAATATGTCCTGGTATTTGTTTTCGTGTATTGCCATATGTGGGTCTGCGTGCGTCCATAAAGGCCAGGATACTTTTAATAGCTTCAATACTATTAGAAAATTAGAGTTTCAAGATAAAACTTTTGAAAATCATCTTTCATATTCCATTAACCTGGTATTCTCTCCCTAAGTATTGAGACATCGGTAGGATTGCCTAAATAGTCATTCTGTCCTCCAAAAAGGTATGTGTGTTTCGACCGATATTTACCAATAGGATAGTCAGGAGGGGTTTCCCGGTTGTAATGAACGTAATTTCCTGCCCTCCCGTAATTAAATTGGGCGAACCGTCCGGAGTTTATGAGTTGCCAGAAGTGGAACAACACGTGAGTAGAAGTAATATCGATAAGGTTACCAAAATGTGCCGGTGCTCTCGACTGATCAATGAAAACTCAGTTCATTTCAAACACAAAATTCTTATTAAACAAATTACTGGATCAGTATTGAGTGGATCGCCTCCAAAGACAAGTTTACTGATTTCCAGGCAAATCAAAACTAACACAGAATTACCACAAATAAATGCGCCGACAAATTCAGCCACTGGTACTGGAAGTCCTATTCCAATTGTGGCCGGCCTTTAATTATCAAATCAAACATGCTAATTTCATAAAAATAATTTATACCTCACCTGAAAATAGGTTCGAGTTGTGCCAATACCTTGAAAAGACCCTTAGCATGACCGTAAAAGGCTACCGGTGCTAATGCTATGAATGGCCGGAAATATCGCTCATATTCTGGTCGAAGTGATAGCAACGCAAACGCTATGGTATTTCCCATCGAATAACCGATATATGAAAGACATTCTGTAATTCATTAGAATTTCTTGATAAAAGTGATAATCAATAGAATAAATTGACATTGATGTTAGTTATCTTGTTAAATAAACCTTTTTCAGTTACTCTTAGGACATGTCTTACAGTTGCAGTCAAGTCATGCAAAGCAACTTCGGTCAGAGTGAATGACCAATACTTCGGGTCTGCAAACAGACTAACAATTAGTTAATTTTATAAAACAAATATCGAGTTAATTAGCACTAGATTTAAGTGAGTTAACTGACCTGTATTACTGAGATTTGTGTGTTTATTTGAATACTGATTGCCTCTGTTGTTGGCCAACCATACGTCGTAACCGCAGGCGCTTAATGTGAAGCCAAGAGTGGATGTTATGTTTGAGTGACAATCGTTTACCACACGATTACTATCTTCGGAATAAACGCCATATTTGTTGAGACCACCCTTTCTATTCTTGATGAAAGCCTCTCCTGAGTCGAGAAGACCATGCCACATTAACACTGGCTTAGGATTGAGCCTGCTTCTTTTGATAAAAGGGTTTACTAATCTAAAAATGGTCAGAATATATCCATCCTCTGTAGTGACAGTATGTGCTTCCGATTGGAAACCCCTCGAAGTCATGAATCCAGGCTTTGGAGGCAAAACATTTAAACCAAGAACTTTTGAATTTCCAATAAAATTACCAAATCGTAATAGATATCCGGGTCATCGCTGTATAAATTATTAAGAGATTTACTTTCTTCAAATAAAATGACAAAAACCAAGATTTTTATTCGAAAATTGAATTTCATTTTGACGATTAACTATCAAGTTTATTAAACTCTTGGTGTTAATTAGCTATTAATCGAAATAAACATCTGAAAAATAAAAATGATGAGCTTTCAAGAATTAATTATATACATAATGTATATTGTTAAAGTGATAGCGCAATATAAATTAAATAGATGAGTTTGGTCATCCAAAAAAAATAAACTCATCTTTCAATTATTTCAATATAATTAAAGACAATTTATTAATGAATTACAGTTTGGAAATAAAATGAGAAAAATATTTAAATCAATTATTAAATTATTATTTTCAAAAGATCTTGTTATGTGTTATGTGTTTACAAAGTTCATTTATGTTGAATAAGTTGTTTCGCAACTCTAGAATTGACTAGATTGAAATTAATGATATGATATCTTTGGTAAAGGTATGTTTTAGTCATTTTTTTCAGTGCTTTAATGCATTTTTAATGAAGAGGCTCGCTTTTGAGAAAAATACGCAAGGTCAAGATAATATTTTGGTTATATTATACGAAAGGTCTGATAAAATACAATTAGTGGGAATTTTTGCTCATCCCTTTAGAATATTTATAGAGAGTGAAACACCTTTTTAGCATTAAAAATAAAGATCAAGAATTAAATTGCAAGTGAAAGCCAAGGTCAATCTACTGGGTGGGTATAGTTTGGTTTAGTATAAAAAGGGATCCATCGGTATAAGAGGCATCAATTTCTTGAGCTAATAATTAAAGTGTCTTTGATTTCAAAGTTTACTCAAATCTTCGTTAAAATGAAAGCTTTCGTGAGTTTTGTCTGAAAATTAATTTTGATTTGAATTTAATTTAATTTTGAATTTTCATAGATTTGTGTCGTTTTGGTGTCAATGCTGGCCATCTCTATGGTCTCCTCTGTGGCCGTCGTCGCACCGATTGGTCTTGGTCTGGCCCCTGTTGGATATGGATACGGCGGTCTCGGATATAGCGGACTGGTAGGCAATGGTGTCGGTGTTATAACTAGAACCGGTCATGTAGGTGTCAGAGGCTGGGGTGGTTACAATGGTCTTGGGTACAATGGTCTGGGACTTGGTTGGGGAACCGGCGCTGTTTTGTGGTAATGAATTGTTTGCCAAAATGATCCTTCAAATGTCAGATAAATTGTTAATCGATTAACTATTTTCTCAAAATTTGTTACAAAACTTTACAAAAGCAAATAAACAGTTAATTATTTAATTGAAATTTTAATCATTTATTTTTGAAATTACTGAACAAGATCTTTTGAAAAAGACCTTTTGCTTTCTCACTCACTCACTCAGCAAGGTATAAAAAGTGAAAAGGGTGTTTGAAAATTGATAAAATCCTAGAATTTTAATGTTTTATAACAAAAGCTTTGGTTTTAAATCACATTTAATTCAAATTACAATTTAATCAACACTTGTATAGCGCCTGAATGGCGGTTATGTCGAGTTTGCTCAGACCATACTTCTGGAACACCTCTCGCATAACCGCATACCGATGTTTAGCGTTTGGGGCCATAGTTATGGACTTCCCGTCTTTGCTGAAAGTCAACGGCCCGTAAAGCATAATAGAGTTAAAGTCGAACTCAACCAACAGCTGGTTCTGATTCGGGTTCAATTTGACGAACTGGTCGTCAAGACCTGTCTGCATGTTCTCAACGAATATGTCGATATAGTCGTCCCGATCTGACCGTTGATGCTCGTGGTAGAAGCCCACAGCATGTCCTAACTCGTGGACAATTGTCCCGATTGAGTGACAACCCGTTCCTAATGAAACCAATTGTTTGCCACCAGTTCTGCCCACATATGAATAGCAACTGAAATACAAGAATATTTCAATCAATTAACACCTTCCACAAAAAAATGAACAAGGTAATTATACCCATTCTCTTTGCTGATGCGTATGTAATCGTACTGATCAGTCCTCTCAACAAATCTGATGCAAGTGTTTTGGTGGTACTGATCCATAGCTGTCAATATCAGTGATCTTTGAGCCGCTATAAGGAATTGATTGCAATTATCAATAGTAAGATAAAATTATCTCTAATTTCACCAAGATTTCCATCAATTTCAAATGGTATGGTTCCCATCGGCCATAGTTTGTTCAAATCAGGCATTGCGTTGAAGTTATCCTTAAATTATCACAAAATTATTAATTAATTATAAATTATTGGAAATAAAAAGGGTTTGAATATTATGGTTAACCCACGAATTCAGATGTGTTGACTCCTAGCATATCGCCTCCAAAAAGCTCCGGGTTCTGGAGGGCCTGGATCTCCAAATTGTGCTCATCTTTTTCGACTGGAAAAACAAAAACGGGATTTAGTTTATTAGAAGTAAATCATATTTAATAAAGTTTTGTGTCTTTTCTCACTCGGATTGCAATGAATGTCAAGAAAACTGATTGAAAACAACAAAACAATAATTGATTTCATTTTCACAACACTTTTGTTTGAAATGATTGCAAAAAATAGCGTAAAATACAAATGAATCTCATTTTATACGATCGTCTAAATAGTGATAACCAGGAAACCAAAGATAAGACTTAACCCGTGTTTCCAATAAATTAGCGCTAATTTTATCCCTTCTTTAGAATCACTTCGATTGCTATGAATATCAAGAAAATGGTTGAAAACAAAACAATAATTGATTTAATTTTCATAATTCTTTTGTTTGAAAGGATTGCAAAAAATAGTGTAAATTAGCGCTAATTTTATCACTTCTTCGGAATCACTTGATTAGAGAACAACCAAATTATTTGACATTAAAATTGTCTTCAATTTGTAGGAAAACAGTCATAATTTATTTGATATTAAAATTAATTACATTTTTTTTCTAAGTTCAGATATTTTTCAATTAAAAACCATGAGATTTATGGCAATGAAGTGTTTAATTGATTAGAATTTATTTAATACGGTTTGTCCTTGTTAACAAAGTAGCTTCAAGTGCTAAATCATTGATCAATTTAAGTCTAAATTGAGTACTTGAGTCACGTGACTTTTTTCTCCACCTAAATTAATGGAAAAGATACCAGGTAGATTTTTTGAAACAAACTAATAGTAATAAATAATTTAATCTTGGAAAAATTTTCCATAATTTTTAAACATGAATATTTTATTTTATATAAACATTAAGATTAAAATTAAATTTCAATTAAATTCCCAGAAATACATTGTGTTTACCCCTTTGGACATCACTGCTCTTTCACATTTAGCATTCAAATGAGACTAATTCCTAAACTTCACATTAAAATTGAACTAGATAATGGTGAAGAGAAAGAATTAATGCCATTTGAATTCACTATGACTTTAAGCATTGAAGTCTTGATTGTCCTCAAAGAAAATTTGATAGATTTTATGGATGGCTTACCTTTCGCTTGAACCTGTTGCAAGTTTTGCAACCCATTTCACAATTATCCAGTTAAAGTTAAGGTTAAACTTAGTCTTTTATTTCACTAAAGATTAGGTGTAATTAATTGTAGAGAATAATATTTATAATTTTATTAGTCTTTAGTTTTACTTAAAATTCAGGCTTTTCCTGGTTTATGGGAATTTTCACTAACAAATGCCTTTTACATGAATCACAAAGTATTACTTAAATGTTACCATGTTAATTTTAGTGCACGAATAATCAGAGAGATATTCGTCGAAGAAAAGTAGGGTTGGCTTCAAAATCATCAAAAAACTCGTAACTCTTTCGCAAAATTACAATCAAATGAACTAATGTTGCGAATGAGTACCGATTTTATTGACAATCAGTTAGAGTTGAAATCCGGTCCTTATTGTCAACGAATTACCAGATAATCAGTTCAGTTGATTGTCTCCACTGTTTATAACTACAACTCACAGGGGTTTACACAAAATTGGATTTCATTTGTTTTTGAACAAATCATTTAGCATTTGTGAACTCCTCAAAGTGTAGTCATCCGCAGCGAGAAATTAATTAGCATGGTTAGCTCTGGTCCCACACATTTTAAGCATGGTCGATCAGCCGTCTAAAAGATTCAATTTTGGGCTAAAGCTTCACAAAATATCAAAAATCCAGTTTTGTTTTCATTTTTTTTCAATTTATATTAGAAACATTTGAACCTGCTTACTTTTGAATTTTAACTATCAAATTATAAGCGATTTCATATTTCAAAATGAACTAGTTTTAAAAAAAGTTTAGATAACAAATTAATTATGTTAATTATTTGATTATGGTAACTTATTTAATTAGCAATGAGCGCAGCATATAATCTATAAGCATTGGGTCTATTCATAAGATAAGACAGTTTTCTTATGAATTACCTTGTTAGAAATTATATATTATTAAGAGTTTGGACAAAAAATAATAATAATTTAATGAAATAATATCTCTTTTGGAGTATTGTACTTACTTTCAGTCAATTTCCATTTGAAAGGCAGGCTTATCTTCAAAACAAAATCATCCTGGCTATTGGAACTGTTTCCTTAAATTATTATTAAAATAAACATGGTTAAATGTAAACTGTTTTCACAGTTATTCGTGGTCTTGAACAAAGATCACCTAAACTAAGGGCTATAAAATTGTATTTAAGGTCTGATACTTATTTTGGTAGTCTTTAAAGATCGGAAAATTTGCCAGAAAATTGTGAAAACAAGGTTTATATACAAAATAAGAGGACTTTGAATTGAATTAAGTGTAAAAATAATTAAAAATTCAGACTTTTATTATTATTTGAGTCGAAAACCTATTTTTTAATCTAAAGGTTTATACGATTTTTTTCAGATTAATAATAATTGCGGAAAAGTTTCGCTAAAATTAAATATGAATTTCCTTTAAATATAGGAAAAACTTAACGAAAAATCAAATGAATTTTTAGTCTTTTTTTCTCTTGAATTGAATTTTAATTTCAATGCTATTCCTATGAGATTTGATTTCTTGATGAAAGCTATCGTAAAAATATTGATAAGAATTGAACTCAAGTTTCTTTTGAATCAATTTTCGGACGACTTTTCCGGAAATGCTATCAAATTAATTGAAATTCAGGTTTTGTTTAATTATTTTACAAAACATTTGAATTGATTTTAACAATATTTTTGTCAACATTTCCTCAAAATAGAGGTTTGCTTTCAAGACTCGAGAAAATTGGTGTCTTTTCGAGGGCTCAGGCATTGATTAAACATAAGTTTACTTACACATTGTCTTTGAATTGGTTGGCGTTTAAAACAATTTTAAATAAAATACAATAAAATAATTTGTGAAACACTTGTTATGGCATCGAATCTATTATTAAAAATGTTTTTTCAGACGCTTTTAGTCTTAAAATCATTTGAATTTGAGTTAAACAAGAGTCGAGTCAAACATTGAATACTATTTTTAGGGAAAAACAGCCTAAAGATACGGTCGACGTAACCGAGTCTTGTCTTTTAATTTTATTATCACAATAGACAGAGCGGTCTCTCAACGAGGAAATGCATATTTTTAAACAAATTAATCGCTTAAACTATTTTTCTTTAAAATAAATTTTACCATGATAACAAAACTGCAATAATAGCACTACAATTCTTGCTTCTAAAGTTCATCCCTACTCTATTTGAATTTAAAAAGAGCTAAAAAGCAACCTTGGCAATTTAATCATAGTTTTATAAGGTAAGTGATTTCAAAAAAAGGTTGAATTTAAATAGATATTCGTTTATTTTATTTGAGGTAATATTTTCAAAAATAGTCGGCATATAAGAGTCTCCTAATTAATTACAAAAAATATGCTCATATTATTGTTTCAAATGAATGTAAGAAAGCAGAAATTTATTTCAAACAATAGAGTAGTCCTTTCAAAACAACTTTGGCTAAAACCATTGGCGACTTTTTTTTTATGTCTATCACTGACCAGCTCACAGCACAGGTGTATTACCACACCGACAGCCACTCGCTGTATGACGAGTTATATTAGCCAAGAGTCGGGTCAAAGACGTCAATAATCTTCTGGAATAATGTTAACAAAGATTTAAAGAAATCTAATGGAAGTGATCTCCCATTACCTCCAAAATTGTTTTGAAGAAAAATCCTAATTATTATAACATTAGTCACAAAATGATTCAATTAACGGATCGGATGATTGAGAATAACACAATATTTGATACAGAATGCAATCGGAGACTACCTGTGCAATCAACTCATTGAGGCCCTCCTACGTTGGCGGTGATGTACTCTTCTAGAAAAACATTATTTTTCCACAGAATTGTGAAGAAGAATGAGAGAGGAAGATCGTGTGCGACTATTTTTAATAATTTTAATCTTCATATAATTTTCAACAACAAAAAAATAATTACTATTATATGAAATCAATATTTTAATATTATGTGATTATGTTCTAGGTTAAAATTAATTTGTTTACCCTAAACATTTTATTATTAAACATTGAAGAAAGCCTTTTAAAACTGTTTTGAAATGTGAGGCATAATCACAGTCCAAACCAATGGTCAAGAAAATAATCTTGATCTAAAAAGCCTATATATAATGTACTTGGTAGATCATTGAAAAATAACCCCGAATTCAATCTGGACATCACTTGAATAATTGATTTGAAGAACAAGAGTAAACTTTTGTCTCTGAACTCTTAAACAATTTTAATTTCATTTAAATTTTATTCAAAAATATTTTGTTTTGTTTTATTATTACTTAAATCTATTGATTATACAATTGTTATCTTTTAGTTTCATAATCAGGTATTTATTTCATCTCAGGTCAGAATTTGGCCCAAGGTCGGACTCAGGTCGGTGGATAGTATCATACAATCAGCCCACACCTTAAGTTAAGCGCCACAGATTAGATTAAATCTGCATCTTTATTATGTTTATTGACCTTTAGATTAAAGGAATTTGAATTAATTGAATCATTAAAATGATATGAAAATTAATAAATTGTGTCAATGTTTTGATCTTTTTCATTCAGTTTCCTGTAAATTCTTTTAAACCATATTTATTGAGTGGTGACCAGGGATGTGCAACTTTATATAGATAGAAAAGCTTATCAAAAATATCAAGCTCTTCGGCCCATAATAGACATGACTGTAATTTTATATTGAAATTCTAATGCAATTGATTCTTGATTTTCAATTCATGGGTTTCATACAAAAGTATTTTGCTTATTCGTCCAGTAATTCAATTCAAATCAAATTAATGATAAAAATAATATCTTGCGATCAATTTCTAAGAGCAGTTTCTCAATGTCTTCGAAGAGTTTGTTATCAATGGACTGATTACTGCATCAAAATTTGATTAATCTTAAGATTAGGTGATATTTCGAGAGATAAATATAATCCTCTCGAATACAAAAATTAATCATTTCATTTCATAATTAATTATCTTGCATAATTTTAGTCTTATTTTTATAATTCACACTTCAACAAGTTAATTTTTAGCTACAAAGACTAATATTTTATATAAAATAACAAGAGCATTTGTATAATAAATTATTGAACCAATGATCTTGTTACATTTTTATGGCAAATTTTAATCTTTAAGCCAATAATTTCTGTGCAAATAAGAATAAATGAGCTAGCTAGAAATTGTAAAATTTAAAGCTCCAAATCAAATACAAGTGTTATATTGGAAATTATTATAAGCTAGATAAGTTGAGTGACTTTTTAATAGTTTTGTTGTTGTATTAACGAGTCATTTATAATTGATCATGCTCAAATGATCGAATGCGATAACCTTTCCATCTTTGGCTGAAATGTGTTTCAAAAACTGATTCAGATTTTCAATGAAATACAAGTGTTTTTAAATCTATGAGAGTAGACGAGAGAGGGTTTCCCCGAACAACGGATCGCCATTTGGTTTAATGAAATCAGAATTGTCTTCAAATCCAATAATTTTGTATAACTTTTGAGTTTTTAAACCACTTTTAAGTCCGTCTGAGGTATTGATCGCCGAATAAAACACAAATAATTTGTTTAATAGTTTTCATTGTTTTTAATAATTAGAGAAAAAATGATTATTAAAATGTCGTTAATTGTGTCACTCCTGTCGGTGCCAATCCTGTCCTTACCTGAAACCGATGGCAACTCCACCGAAATGAGATACCTTGCTAAAAATGATCGGGTAACTAATGCGCGAAACTCGGTGCCGAATATAGCCTGCTCAGCCCTGTTCATCGATGACTGTGAGGCAGCGCTTGAATCCTGCAAAAAGAAAAACCGGAAGATGAAGAACATCTGCTTTAAGAACAGAATCGCAGAACTGCTGAACAAGTCTTGCAAATGCTGTTACGAAAACGATGAGCTCAAGAACAAGTGCACGGAGTCTATGATGGCCTGTATTGAGTCCAGCAAAAACGACATCGACGTTATGCGTTGCACTTACCCTCTGGAATATAACCCGTATTTTGATTGTCCGCTCAATTTGAAAACACCCCGAAAAGGATCAAATCCAGACAAACCTAACACTGAGGAATACTAAGAAGAGTTACCATTTAATTCAATAAAAATTATTACAAAATTATATCATTATTTACAGTATTGTATGAATTGTGAAAACTCCTGGTTATTAATGTTAGCTTTCAAATTGATCGTGATAAGTGAGTCCTCTAAAACAAATATTAACAAAATACATGTAGAATTTGTGCTTGTATTGGTTATTTATTCACAATTTATTACCATACTGGTAATTTATTTGGCTTTTTTATGGAAATTTCAACTTGATTAATTGCTTAATTATTTCTAAACCAGGGATATTTGGGTGTCTTTACTCATTTGACGCAAAAATTGCAAAACAATCCCTAAACAAATAGTTTTTGATTAATTAAAACTCATTTAAAAACTCACTTAATCTTAATCCTAATCTAAAACACTTAATCTCGTAAACCCTTTGCTAATACAGATATAATCTGCAAGAATAGTATCTACTATAGTCTCAATTCAAGGTATATTCGCTTTTAATATTAAAAACATAATTTAATGGATAATTAATTAGTGAAATAAAGTAAACTTTCAAGAATTAATCGATAATCTCAATCCTTTTGACTCCTGCTGTGAAAAGTTGTCTCTTTTTAATTAATTATTTACTCTTTGTTTTCGGAATTAACTTTCATTACACCATTTCTTATATAAATCTTATTAAAGTAAAATCAAAATTAAATTTTAATCTCATTATCATTGAGTCGTGAATTCAATATGAGTCACATTATGTGTCTCTCATTTCTTGATAAATATTGTTTGCTATTGATCTTGGTTACCTTAAAGTAAACAATATTGGCTCTTTTGGCTCTTGTTAATGGGAAATATTTCCCAAAAGGACAGACAGATAATTATTTGCTAATGTGAACCACAATTGAGTCTAAATTGATTAACATTTGATATGAACTCTCATTTAAAGCTCAATAAATAATTTATTAAATTTTATTTCTTCTAAATTAATGTCACTTTAAATGACATTTAACTCAATTATTATTTTGTTTATTTGTTTTATTCTAAATTCGCGGTAATTAAACTTGTATCAATTTAAAAAACTAGCTTGTTATGATCACAAATCAATAAAATTGACTATTTCTTAATGCCATTAGAACAGGTACAATTTTAATGAATAGAATTCTCTTATTTAATAATTAAAATTGTCCAAGATAATATTCAGAATTAACAGAATTCTTTTTTATCTTGATTTGCATCGAAAAGTATTTATCACCTTATTCTAACTTGGTGAAATATGGTGAAAGCCACTTTTGTTTTGGTAATTAAATAATTTTGTAATTCTGATCAGATTTATTGTAATCACCTTGATAAATTATCGACGGTATGGTTGGTTAGAGATTTGATTCAAATATTTTCAGCAATTTTTAAAGTTATGTCACTTTTATATAAACAAAACATTATTCTAACCTCACTTTTATCGGAATATTTATTAATCGATTGTTTTGAACCAGGTCAGCTATTTTCAATTCCTATTATTTTTGTTTATTTTAATTCTTTCGCTCAATTGATCAAGGTTAATTGATTGAAGAAAAATTCTGTAACATTTCTGTTATGTGAATAACAATTATTTTGAGTTAATAATTGGTGAATGTATCAAATAGAGAAGAGCATGGTCAAATCAGGTATTTCACAATTAACTGATCCATTATATTCATTGGACACGTGTTTGAAATTTCCTTGAAATTACTTAATAAAATACATTTATTTAGTAATCGTTAGTGAAATCCAGTACTTTATTTGTGGGTTCAACTGATGACTAAGTGGCCATCGATTTGAAGCAAATGACCACAAATTGTTTTCCTGTTTACACATTATTGTCCGTATTTTCCGTTTATATTATTTATTATCTTTTTTCAATTGCCTTTAAATTAGTGAAACAGATTATACCGTATATTCAGCAGTTTTTTTTGCATGGCTAATCTTATATTTTGAATTAAGTATGTATCCATTTTTCTAGGCTATTAAGTCAATTACAGTGGATTTAAGGGAAAGATGTGTTGGGAAAGGGGCGAAACGGACTTTCCTCTCAAATGTATCAAATGATAGAAATCGTTTGAATCGTGGAAAAAGCATTTTGAATGAATGAATGTATTAAACCTCATTTTGCAAGATGATTTAAACAGAGTGGGAACGGCTATCATTGAATTCTGAGCCAAGATCTCGATATCATAAATCAACTGATGATAAGTTTTTATAATAAAAATGTGAATAAAATGTGAAATATTTGCTCAGATTTCCATTAGATTTGATAATTATTCAAAAACTCTGTTTTGTTTGACTCCAATAATGTTATCTTTATTTCAGATAATCTTATCGATCAACTAATTAAAAACATATTCAGACTCCTTTTCAGCCCAGAATTCACCCCATGTTTCTGCAAACATTCCAAGACTTTTGTCCTAAATTTTTCCCTCTCTTCGCAAATATCTATTAAAACTAATATTAATCTATGGTTTGATTGCTTATCAATTAATTCAAAAATGGTTTTCTCTTTTTTTTACGTATTTTGTAATAAAACTTTGAATACCACTTCAATAGTTCTATATTCAGGTTCAGTCTAATGAAAATTTCAGTGAAAATTAATCTTTTTATTCATTAATTATTTGTCAAACGAAATAAAAATGAATCTAGGGCCTAGATTCTGGGTAATAACTAGGTTTTTATAATTAGGAATATAATTGATATAATTTGGAAAGCACTCAATAAAAAAATACCATTATGGCAATCAAATTGTGTTTTATAAGCTGAGCAGAATTAATAAATTATTATAGGTCGCCAAGGTCCACGATTTTAGGGGGTGAAAAAAGTATGTCCACCCCTGGCAGCTCCTGGTTTTAATACACTTTTTATTGATGGGAAAGATTTCAAATTATTTTGGTTCAGATTTTTGTAATAATTTTGTTATTATTGAGGCTTTCGTTTGGCTTTCATTTGGCGATCGACTGATAAATAATAATAATTTTTATTAGTTATGAAATTATTTTACAATAATTAGATATTTTTGAAAAATGTTTCATTATTTCAAATCATTTTGTTCTTAGAGAAAGATATTGAGAAATAATCGATGAGATAAAAGTCGATAAATATTGAGGAAGAGTTTGAATAACCCAATAATTTCAACAAAAACCCATTTATTTTATTTATATTGAATAATCTTGTTAAATGATTTTTCCGTAAGTGAGTAAAAGATTTTTCTTCTATTCTCTTGTCATTTATCTTGAATTTTTTGCTGAAATTTTCAATTCTTGATAATAGATTTAATTATCGTTTCAATTCATTGATCTCTTGTAAAATTGAAGTTTCATTAATCAAACGAATCCTTATTTTCTAATAAATTATGAAAAATTCATTGAAAACCAAATTACCATAGATTTTGGCGAATAAAATCAACTTAATATAAAAGTTGTAATTTATCTGAAACAAGTTATTGAAAAGTCACCCTTTACTTCTTGGTGTTCACCCTTTTGTTGAGTATATAATCGCAATAATTACATGATTTGCGATTAAAAAGCAAAAAATAATTTGCAATTAATCTTAGGCTAAGATTTTGTGGAAATTTATTGAAAACGATTTCATTTTTTAAACCAAAACATTCGGATTAAATCAATGCCTGTGAGGCATCACATTTGCATATTTAAAACGTTCATAATTTAATAAAATTAATACAATTTGTATACACACGACACCATTGAGAACTAGCAAAATCTAAATCTAAAAGAATCTTAATTTTCAGGTCAATTAGGGTCAGTCTGTGCACTCGTAGGAGACCCGGTAGTGAGAGTGAACTATCGATTTCTTTGATAACTTTTGTTATCAAAAAGTTTGGGAGAGAGAGAGAGAGAGAGGGAGAGAGAGAGAGAGAGAGAGAGAGAGAGAG
>JAQIXD010000105.1:0-42771 GCA_034699985.1 Minunthozetes semirufus
CCGAACCGAACCTAAACCGACATTTTTTACCAATTTTTTAACCGATCCGAACCGAACCGAACCGTTCTTCACCTCTACTATAGATCAAGAAATGGTTACTATTTTTATTGGTTCCTCAAAACAAATTAAATCCCATTTTCTATCATTTATTTCGTTAATTGATTGGGATTTTGTATTTAAAGTTATTTTATGGCTTATATTTATGCTCTTCATAACTATCATTGTGTACCTAAAACTATCGAAAAGGTTGACCTTTATGAATATTGTCAAATATTTCATCAAGATAATTTTTAGAAAAATATTAGGAAGTAAGAAAACAAGATAAAACTTTTTAAAACTAATGAGTATTTCAATTATTTTAGATATAAAAATTGATGACAACTTTTTAAAGTCACATCCAATAAGAGTTTTATACACTTTTGGCTTAATTACTGTTTCAATAATATTAGTTATGTTTTCAAATAATCTGATTTTTAATTTGAGTTTCAGAGAAAGCTATGAATCGATTGATAGCCTCAAGAAATTAGTTGAATCAAGAATTAAAGTTTTTATTACCGATTCTTTAGCACAAAATTTTTCAAATAATTTATTTATGGAAAACATTTTTGAAGACTCGAAGAGAGATAACAATATTATGGAAATCCAACAAATATTAAAAAATGATCAGATTTTTAACGGAATGTTTGGTGGAAAGAATGGTATATTAATATATGAAGTTCCCCTAAAAAGAAAACTAATTTCACTGAAATCTAAAGCCAACACTAATTTAAAGATTAGATATTTTAATGAATTTTGTGTGTATTTAAAGACATCGATTGGTCTTAATCGCAAACTTAATGACAAATTCAGAAGACTTTTTAAGCTAAGGTAATATTAATTCACTTAATTTTCATTTTAATCATTGAACCAAAGCGATGACTGTTAAATACAGGCATAGCCAAGGGGGGGTTTAGCCTAAAAACCCCCCTGAGTCGAAAAAATCCTGTAATACCCCCCTGAGATTTTGGAAAATTTTGGGAAAAAATCGGCCAAAATTGACCTCCCCCAAGAAAAAGTCAGCAATGGCGGAAAAAATGGCGGATTTTCTGCCATTTTGTCAGTTATTTCAATAAATTTTGTTAATTTTATTGAATTTATGTTATATTTAACTCAATTTAAACTGAATTTATCGTTTACGCTGCGGTAGGATCGGTAATTTAGAACAAAATGGCAGTTTCCCGCCAATTCTGGCCGCCATTTTACCCTCCCCTATACCCCCCTGTGTCGGTCGAGCTTGACTATCCCTGGTTAAATAGATGATATGAAACAGAGCATCTTTCACATCAAAATTAAAATTCATAAACTATGCTGTTATTATTTTTATTGCAGAATATCGGAGTATATAACAACAGGTACAATTCACCAACAATTGAAACATTCTCTCAGTAAAAGTGATATCTTTTTTGAGAAATATAATGAAATTACAAATAATTCATTCAAACAATTAACAATTGAAGACTATATGAGTTTAATACACTTTTCACTCATTAGTCTATTGATATGTTTTCTTCTTTTGATATTTGAATGTTGTTTTAGATTTCTATAGATTTATATTTAATTAAATAAATGTCAACTATTGTATGGTTGTGCAATTGTACGCTTCAATGGTACTATAATACAATTTGTACCATTGAATAAACCTAGGTTATTTCTAATGACGTATCAATTTAATGAAGTAACAATCTTTTCGAAATTAAATAGTATGTTTTATTATCTAGAGTATCTTATTGAAAGAAATCTCATTTATTTATATCCATTCATCATTAAATTTCAACTTATTTCGAAACATTAAAGTTTGTCCTAAGAAAACCCTTGTCGCTATCGCTTTGTTTAATAAATGTTTTACTTTTGGTCAATTCAATTTGTTTGATCCCAGTTTAAAATGTATTCCCATCTAAGACTTATTGTTAATCCCCATAAGCCGTGGTTTTATTACACCTCTGAAACCGATTGCGATGGCATTCATTGTCATCTTCTTAAATATTTAGCAAAATCTTTGAATTTCAGCTATAATTATATGGAGGTAACTGATGGTATTGGTATTGATGAAAATGGAACTTATAATGGATGGTTGGGTTATTTACAAAGAAATGTAAGTAATTTCATACAATTTTTATATTTAAATACAATTTTTGTACACATTATAAACATATTAAAGATTAATCGATAATAATTATTACTTTTTTTCAAGTTATCTGATCTAATATTTGGACCCTTCCCTTTGATGGAACTACCATTCACTCAGAATATCATCGATTACTCCATTCCTAACAATGAAGAGAAAAGAGTTATTCATTTAAAGTCTTCGAATAACTTTGAGTCGAGTATATTCTCATTCATTTCTTTGATCGAATGGACGTTTTGGGTGAACGTTCTTTTCTGGATATTATTTATGCTGTTTCTCATCGTAATCTTTTATGTATTATTAACACCCGATTATGATTTGAAAATAATGATTATACTCAAATTATTTTTCAATACAATTGTTGAGGTATCATTTGGAGGTCAGAATTTTTATCAAAATTAACTTTAATAGTTATGTCATTTTTTTTTAATAAAGATAACCAAATTGATGTGAAATTTCTACGATCGTATCCAATGATTGTTTTGTTTATATTCTTTGAATCGAGTCTTTCAATGATAACGAATGACTTTTCCAGTGAATTGACGGCAAGAATGAGTGTCCGAATCCTTTATGAAGATATAAATAGTTTGGAGAGTTTAGCCGATTCTGAACTCAATTTAGTTATTCCTAACTTTTTTGTATCTGAGTTCAGAAATAGAAGTCATGCTTTGGACAGACTTATAGACAGTGCTGACCAAAAGGGAACTGTCATTACTTTTAATCAGTTTATTTTTGAGAAGGAATGGATTGTTGGGCTGTCTTATGAAAAATATGCTGTCTTTATGTTTGAAGTGCCCTTTAAACAAGTGTTAAGCCATTTCTCGGATTATATAAAATTGAATACCAAAGTCAGATATTTAGAAGATATGGAAGAGAAGTGGAAACTATCGATTGGTTTCAATAAAAAATTGAGTTATGATTACAGAGAAAAACTCAATAAAAGGTTTGATTATAAAATTATATTTGAATTTAATATTTTTTACGAAAAATAGAATTTCTGAATACATAACGACTGGAATTATTGATCACGAATTGAGTCGAGCTCTTAGTCAAAGCGAAAAATACTTCTCTAATGATTGCGAGTTTGGGGACAACGGCTTCAAATCACTTGCTTTGGATGAATATTTGGGAGTTTTTGCAATTCTTTTGATTTGTTTGACTTTTTGTTCAATTGTTTTATTTATAGAAATCATATTTCATAAAACAATTACTCAAATTAGTATAGTATTTGACCAAAACTATATTTTTAGATCCAGGCATAGGCAAGATGAGTGAATTTCATTTTCACCTACTAAAACCAAAATTCGAACTTTACGTTATATGGGGTAAGATTGTGTATCTCAAAAAATAGCTAATTCACCCATAAATCAAAAACCTTGTCCTGTTTTAGTTTACATTTTAAACAAATTCAATTCTGATTATTCATTATTTAAAAAACATGATATACAGGTCCACAAAATATCGATATGTGCAAGGGAGTTTTGATTTTTATATAACCTCCTGTATGAATTAGCAAACAATTTATATACCAAAATGATAAGTGATATGAGACCTTCAATTTACAATAATTTAATTTGAATATATTTTCAAAATGGCGGCGCTAGGGAACCCCGAAGTTGGTAGTAGAGTTATTGGTTTTTGAGGACTTCAAATGGTTCCGAAAACAATGTTTTGGATTCAAATGAAGTAATATATCTCAAACAATTCAGATAATATATCGTAAATTAGGACCACAAGAAAAAATCCGGTTAAAATCAGACCAGATTACGAAAAATAGGGAAATTCAATTAAGCTACCTTGAGTGCAGTAATGTAATTAATAGATTGCATGCATAATAACAATAAAGTTTTCAAAACAAATTTTAATTATTATTAAGTAAGCCATTAAAGTCAGACTTTAAAAGAGTAATAATTTGCTATCAATAAAATCAATAAATTCCGAAAATTTTGGTTATTTTAATTATTTAAAGATATAATTAAATAGTTTTCCATAATAATTACTTATAGTTATTAAGTCTGAGTAATGATATAAAGAGATAAAATTAGGTCTCAAAGAAACATACCATAGTTCGTCAGTTCATATATAATTTATTTGGCTAGGTGCAAATTTTTCTTATATGCTTCTCTATCAGAACAGGAAGATCAGATATTTGTCTAACTTTGTTCGATGATTTGAGAATAAAGTGAAAGTTCAGATTAAAAACTCAAAAGTTTTTACAGTTAGTAACAGTCTGTCTCGACGTAAATAATATTATATACAAAATAGTTATCTTGCACTTTCTGATAATTGTGATAATAACTTGCAAATATTGAATTCATTGAATGCACTCGAAATGTATTATCTAATATTGATTTCAGTCATTATAATCAGAGATAAAATTATTAACTTAAATGTCATTCTTCTTCGTATTCGTCACGTAATAATCACTTTCAATGGCAGACATATGATAAGTTTGTGTTCTGGTCTCCTAAATGTGCAGGTATTCTCTCTTTTAATTTAACGATTAATTCTCAAAAGTTCACCAGACCAAATTGAAAGAAAAATAATTCCATTTCCAAGTAAATTTTGAATAAAAATGGGTGCGTTCTTTAATAATTTTATATGTCCATGTTCAAATGAAATCATTTAAATGTTATTTAAAAATTGCATAAAAAACAAAAAATTAATCCTAATTTGTTTGATTAAGGCTCTGTTTTGGCCAAAATACCATTCCTTAGTAATATTATTACTTTCTTTGCTTTAACTCCAGAGTAAGTAAAATCCTATAATAATATAAAAATATCAAGCTTATTTAAATCATAATTATTTAAATATTTCTATATAATGTAGAGACGCAGAAATATGGTTCAAACTAACCCCTGATGAGTGGAGTGACAACGAATATGACTACGACAGTGACATTATGAGCGAAGACAGTACGGTATCAAAAGACGAAACAAATAATAACAAAATCGGAGAAACATCTAATGATAAGAAAACAATGCATTCAAATGGCCATGCTAGTTCTAGTGCTAGTGCTAGTGCTAATACAACTGATAATCACCACTCAAAGACACATAAAGAGGCTCAAAAACCAAGATTAAATAAATAAAAGTGAAAATAATTAATAAACTTCATTCGAAAAATCAAAATAAAATAACTGATAAATAGATTTAAATTTGATTTTTTATGAATTGAAAAAAATTGTAATAAAAATTTAATTTGATTTTGTATTTTTGTTTTTAAAAATAATCAAGCAACATTTGGTCAATTTGTTTATTTTCCATTATTCAGGGACTCTAAAGTGATTCTAAAGTGATAAGTTTTTATTTGTCTGAAATAATAGCCAGGCTCTTATTATTTTATTTTTTAACATTCTTTAACACTTATCATATCTTTGTGTATATTTTGGTTATTCCCTTAATTGAGTGATAAAATTCAGATAAAAATAATAGTTATTTCATTATTTCATGAGTGAAAACTTTTTCTGAACCAAACTTTGAATTTTAAAAGATATAACTTATTTAAAATAAGCATGGTCGTTAAATATGGCAAATTCAAAGTTGGTGGATCATTAAGATCATTTATGTATTACAACTTACTGGTATGTCACATTTATTCTCTAATCTGGAAACTATCATGATCATTTATAATTTGTACAGAAATAGTTTTTGTTTATTAGATTAAAACATGGAAAATGATCTTGCTTTTTACAGTGTTTAAGTTTTGTGTTGATGGGTCTCCCAATTAAGCATATGTTAGAAGAAAGAAGATTCGAAATTCTGTCGATCGTCTCGTTTTCATCGGGTCTCTACATTGCAATGATATTCCTGGTCATTATTTGCTCAAATAGAACATCGTTTACTCCACTTCAGGTCACTTAAATATAGAACTAGTACAATTCAAATGATTTCAATTGAAATAACACTTTAATCACCTTTTAATAGCTCGTCCTAATGATGGGAATACTCTTTGGTTTTCATGGATATTCAATATTCCATTTCAGTGCCATTAAAATCACAGTAAATAATTTAACTAAAATGTCCAATTTAATAAACAAGCTTCTTTTTTTCAAGCGACATACGATTGCTCTGGCTCTCATTCATTTAATTACGTTAGTCGTTGAAATTTCAATCGTTTTCGCAAGATTCTCACTCTTTGACATTTACTCATTATTCAAAAGAATTTTCTTTTGTTGTTAATTTAAAACTTTTCATTATTTTATAAAAATTGTATGCTTAATTTTTTTCACCAAGATCACTTAAAATAAAATTTTAAAGCTACACTGCGCATTTTTATTTACACTATCTCATATTCGAATTAACACCCTGTTGACTCCTCTTCTAATGATTTATCTTATTTTTTATCTCAAATTCTTAGTAAAACTTTATTTAAACAAAACTTAATTCATATCATTACTACAATTAAAAGCGAAAATGAAGTCAATCACTAAAATTTATTTCTGTCTTCTATATCCAATGTGGCTAGTATGTTTTATTCTTTCTATAATTTTCATGATTAAATAAACAAATTTTCACTTATTCAGGCAACATCTTCACTCATCATTTATTATAGTCTTCATCGGAATGGAACAAATAATATGGATTTATTCCAATCATTGGTTGTTGGATGCGGTGGTATTAATCTTGTTACTATTCTGTTTGACCTGATGTCACTCAACAACAAAAAAGTTATTAATTTTGTAAGATTTAAATGAATTTAAATATTTTGTCTTTTATTTAATCAAATCGTTCTTAAAGGCAAACGCACTGAAATTCAGTTGTATTTATTTGGAAATTATAATAATACTTCAATATTTTCGCAGTTTTTCAAAGGGTAATTTATTTTTAGTTTCAAATGAAATATTTATTCTCTTTTTAAAGTGCATGATAAATTAAACGAAATGAATAATATGGAGACAATTTTAATTGGTTCGGTTGGCTTTGGAAAACTGTTTCACATATTCCTTGTTCCGGCGAAGAACTGGAAAAGGGGTAGAATTAACTTTTTTAATAATTTCAAATCAATTTTTGGAAAAAATCAATATCATGTCCCACAACACTTTACTGTAATTAATTCGAATGGTTCATCAATTTATGAATAAATTCTTACATTAAATTAAAACAAAATCTTAATTTAATTTTATAAAAATTTAAAATGTTTTTTTTAACATTTATCTTCACCTGAGTTAATGTGAGGGTCACCTTGGTTATTCCACATAATTAATTGCTTTGTTATCGAGAAGTGATGATAAGAAAACCTTTGTGTTTATGACCGAAATTAATTATTTCACTTAATTTTATATAAAATAAATTATTTCAAATACAAGTGAAGTCATATCAAGTGATTATTCTGTGATTTGATGTAATATTGATGAGTGTTTTGCTCATTGAATTCAAAGATGAAATAATAATAAATTCTAAGACTATGACTATAAGTGTGAACTTGATAGTTATTAAATTGAAGTGTGACTAAATATAATCTTTGTCACTTTCTAAAGAACTTAACTTAATATAATTGTGATAATTATTGTCATATAATTATTGATCACAACTTTGTAATTAACACTATTTGTCACTTCAAAGAAATCCTCTTATCTTATGTTCTCTTTTAAATTATTTTAGTATTTCTATAATATTTTGATAAAACATTAAAAATGTGTAGTATTTTGTTGTCCTTTCGATTGTGTTTGAACTTAATTTGGAGGGTATTTATACATATTATTACGATTATTATTACATAATTTATACGATTATAAATTCGACAAAAATTAAATCATCGATTTTATTATAGGTATTAGCATTTCTGATAATAACCATATGCTTACACGATGTGCAAGATTCAGATGAGTCTCTTTCTACTTGTATACAAACTTTAATCTTCTTAGCATCTGGAATAATTATACTCTTGATTGATTTGGTTGGAATTTTTAATATCAAGTCTACAACAATAATAGTAATTCTTTTTCATAAAATTATATATTAAATTTAATCAAAACTTCATTTAATTAATTAATTTTCAGAACAGTCTTCTCCTAATGCTTTTGATTCCCACACAATTGGTTTGCTTTTGTTGGGGTTATTACGAGATAAAAGTGGTAAAACATAAAAACTTATTAAAATTCAGCTTGCTATATTCTTATATTATTAAATTAACTTCAAACTCCTTACAGTTTGACATATCCGAGTTAAAAGTCAAAATAACAGCTCTAAGTTTCATCTCATATTTGACACAAATTCTTCTGATGATAACAAAAATTCCAGAAAAGGTAAGAATTTAATAGATTTTTAGATGATTTTGTAATTGAGGTTTTGAACTGTTTGTACTATTATAGCATAATTTAATGGTAGAAAACTTTTCTGAATCATCACATATTCCTTCGGATGAAGTTCGAAGTCTCTTCCGTACGAATAAAATCGGAGAACTGTCTATATTTTCAAAAGAATTTAAAATAATTAGTACTTATTTCCATAATGGGATCGTTCACACGGACTCCAAAAATAGAAAAATTAGAAGAGTTTATAAAGTTGAGAGAAATGACCAAAATAACGAACAAAAATTCAAGCAATTATTGTGGCATGGTACTAAAATTTCTAATATTAAGGGCATTCTTGAGAGCGGATTAGTTTTGCCAAAGATAAAGAAAGGAATGTTTGGACCAGGTATATATTTCGCTGATCGTTGCAGCAAAAGTATCAATTATTGCTTTGACGACAAAGACAAGAATAATGAGGCAACTTCTGGTATATTATTCCTGTGCGAAGTTACCCTGGGCAATATGTAATTAATATGATTTTGATAATTATTCGCTTTATATTTGAATTTGATATTTGATTGTAGGTATGAATGTACTAAAGCTGAAAATAATTTAGTTGCTCCACCACAAGGATACGATAGCGTGAAAGGAGTTGGCAAGAATATCCCTGATCAGGAGAAAACTATTCAGATTAGAGACAGAGTGTTTGTTCCTATTGGAAAGACTAAGCTGAATAATCAAGCTCAAAATTCTGCTTTACAGTACAACGAATACATTGTTTACGATAAAACTAAAGTGAAAATTGAATACTTGATTAAATGGAATAGAATTTGATATTATGTCTGAATTTATTAATTTTTCTTCTTTTTTATGTATTTTTTAATTAAAAAATATTTATTAATAAATAGTTTATTGAATTTGAATGAACTAAAATTCTTGTTCATTTGTCCCCCATTTTTGTAACGTCTTTTCTGAACATTTCTGAAGTTTATTCAAAAATTATTAAATAAACGGAAACGGAAGTCAATTGGGTTAACATAACACGATGTAAATGTGCTAGACTTTTATCGCTTTCATGATTAGATTTGTATTTAATTTTCTTAAATAAATCTCATTTTAATTATTGATTAAAACAATTCCATTAAATATGGATATAATTAGTCCACAATTGAGTGAAGACAATTCAATAAGTCTTCCGTTTGGACTTAAATTTAAATTAATTGAAGTCTTAAAGACTGAAAAATCTGTGAATAGATTAGAAGTGAATCTATTGCCGACTCAAGAATCAAACGTCTTTTACGGAGTCTTTGATGCGGAAGACGTGGATTTCGAGATATTTGTTGACAATAAGTCAAACGATAAGACAATTCTGTTGGCTTTGGATTTGTCCAACGAAGTCAAACGTGAGTTTATTGCGGAAAAAGGAAAGTCAGGAACACTTAAAGCGCTTGAAACTAATGGACCACATCTTCACTTCATTAGTCAATCCAAAGATGAGGGAAAGCTATTGGTGGCGATGAGTGCCAAACAAAATAATATCACTTACAGCGAGTCATCCGTTCGCTGCTCTCGTATTGGATTTAAGGTCGAAGTTGAGGCCGACTCACAGGAAAGGATTCAATGGGAAGAAGAGAAGAAATTAGCCAAAGAGTTGGCAAAAATGTTTACTTTGGAGGGAAATCATGTGGAGATCTTTGTGAAAACTTCGAACGGAAAGACAACCAAAGTCTCAATCGGAGACAATAACACTGTTCTTCAGCTCAAACTTTTGATTGAAGACAAAGAAGGGATACCTCCGGACCAACAAAGCCTCATTTATAATGGAAGACCATTGTATAAGGATTTGAAACTCAAATGTTATGATCTTCCAAGTGTTTCAACCATTGATTTATATTTGAATTTTAGAGGTGGTGGCGGAGGGCTTAAGAGTTTGGGAGAAGAAGTTGGAGAGCGGGGAGTCGTTTGTTTTGGGCAAAAAACTGATCAAAAATTCGGTGATTACTGCGGTTTTAAACCGTCGAAGAAATTCTGTATTAAACCCTTTACTATTGAATTGAGACAAAAATCAAGATATAGTCTTTAATTCACTCATTATATGCTTTTAAATAACATTTTTATTTGATTTTTTGTTTTTTTATTTCAAATAATTATTAAAATAAAGAAATAAAATATTCTTTCAAATTGTTATTCATTTCTTATAACCCATAACCAACTTCTTGTACTCTAATTGTGTGATAATCAATCACTGATTAACACTCATGTGATTTATCTGAAGTGCAATTTTAAAAGAATAACCACATAATGAGGTGAAGAATGTGATAATAAAAGAGCAGTTTTATGTCAGAAATATGAGCTCAAAGACTATTACATTAAATGAATTTCATTTCAAAAGGTTTTAACCAAAAGTCTTATCTATTTTTATATGATTTGTGAGGAAATTATTTCTCGTTTTTTATATAATTATTAAATTAACGAAAAATATATCTATATTTCAACTAAAAGTTTCTCCGATTAATTTGTTTGACAAAATGCCTTCAAATGGTGAGTTAATGAAATGAAATGATGATATAATGAAATAATATAATGAACCTTTGAAAATGAGAATGTTTATAATGTCCATATATATAGAGTTATAATATTATATATGTTAATAATATATATATGTTTATAATTAAAAAGCTGTTAATTTTTAGTGAGAAAGTATGACCACTCCTGCAAATCTATGACTGAAAGTCAAAAGAAGTTTTACCAATGTCAAACTTGCGATCAAAGTAAACAACTATACCTGTGCTCCGATTGTTTGAAGAACGGCGATCACAAAAATCACAGATATGTCGTCCAATCAAATATCAAAGACATTGTGTTCTGCAATTGCGGTGATATTACTGGAAAGTTATTCTGTTCGGAGCACAAAGTCGTCCGATTAGACCAAACCACTAAACTTCCGCTTCATTTCAACAAGAAATCCCTCGATATCTTTGTCAAAGATTTCAATCTTACCATTCAAACAGCGAACCATTTGGCAAGGTTAAATCAAATACGAAGAGTCTATAACAAGTCAGGCGATGGAAAAATGATCAAAACATATTTTGATCAGAGCAATGCACACAATACACACATGTATATCAGGAAATCCTATAGTATTTACAGAAAGGATCACGAAATGAGATTTGTTGAAAAGGGTTACGACAAAGAGAGGCGACTCCTATTGTGGCATGGTACTAAATTGAAGAACCTTTCAAGTATTCTGGAAAATGGGTTTAGAAGACCCCCTTCCGCAGCATTTGTAGCGAGCGGTTCCATGTTTGGCAAAGGAGTTTATTTCGCAGACAGAGTGTCTAAGAGCACACTCTATACCGATCAAAGTGGTGTTGAAATCCTATTTTTATGTGAAGTGGCCTTAGGATCCATGTAAGTTACTATTATTATTACATTATAATTAATGTAAATAAATAATCTTGCTAAAAGTTTTATTTTGAACCACAGGTTCAGAACAGGTCTTTCAAAAGACTACGATAACGCTCCCAAACATTTCAATAGTATTAAGGGTTTGGGTAAAAATGTACCTGATAAAGATGAAAAGGAACACTTTGATGATGTGATAGTTCCTCTTGGAAAAACTATTGTCAACCCTCACCCGAAAATAGTTCATTCAGAATTACACTATAATGAATTTATAACTTTTGAGCCTGATAGAATTCTTATCAAATTCTTGATTCAATTCGATCGCAACTCAAATAATAATAAATAAAATTCTTAGAAATAATATTAAAATTTATTCTAATTTTATTAAAAATAACCCAATTATTGATACATTACTGAATTGAATAAAGTAAATATAGAGCAATAGAGCAATAGAGCATGTTCAAATTATTTGAATTTTTGATTTATTGTAAAAATGTTGTGCTAATAAATTCAACGATATTAGTCTTGTTATTAAAACTTTTGACTTCATTTTGATATTTAACCAAAACTTTATACAAGTCTTGAACGCAGAGTTTCTTTCTATAGCATAACTCAGCTAAAATATCAAGATACTCTCCTAAATGTGCGTCATTTTTAACAAAGAGTATCAAATCTCTTTCAGCCTGAGAGGCGGCCATATATTGTATAACACAACTCAAATATGGATCTCCATTAAATCCCCCGCACCCCCACTTTCCCGAAGCGATCGCAGGCTTCTTATTATTCTTGTATTTGTAATCGTCTTTGAAGCCAACGAATGCCTTATTCAGTGCTCTGTCTATGAATGACTGATTAAACTGTTCCTGTTGTTGGGAATTGGTTTTGTACTCATAAGAATCAATTGCAACGATTTGGCAAATGTTTCGACCCCAGGTATCTTTCACTGGTGTTTCTCTGGCATCTCCTTTGAAAGCGAATGACGTTCCGTTCACATCGAGTTTATTAAATTGAACTGTCCCATTTACTATTAGAGCCTCATTATCGAGTAGAGCTTCAGTAAATAGTTTCGATACAATTAATTCGGGGCTTATAAGGAAACGGATCTCTTCCTGAAGGCTTCCCGATTTCAGAACTCCTCCGCCAATAAAACGGTTTGCAAAATCTACTTCAGTATAAAGTCGGCCCTCGTTTTCAATGCTTCCCTTCTCTTCTATTTGTAATTTTCTAAGACTTTTATCACTTTGAGACCAATTCGGAGAATTCTTCAGCAATTTTCTCTCAAAAGTGACGATTCCGGTCGGCTTCTCATTGAGGACACATTTGAAGTAATTTAAAATTGATTTCAATTTTTCAAATTTCAATTTCCTTTTATTTGGATCGTTATCACTCGAAAATAACCTGAAATATTGAAATAAAATTAAACATAAACCATGTTTAATATTCTAATTAGCTTACGTAACAAAGTTAACGAGAGGAAAATCTTTGTATTCGTCGTTGACTTTACTCCTTCGCGGAAATGTACAGAAGAAAGCGTTGGCCAAAAGGCAAGCGATTTGTTTTTGGCTCAAAAATAGAGTTGAGTTCTGTTTTTGTCTGAGAAGTGGTGGCGATTGTGTGATAATATCGGGAAGTTTGAGCGCAAGGACTGACATGTTGTTCAAAATGTCATAAATGTTATTATTATTATTAATCACTTTTAGTGCCAACAAATCCCGCAAAACATCAAAATTGATTGAATTCTCGTAATTGTTATAACTTCTTATAGCAAATTCTAGATCACTGAAAGTGGTAAACTTTTTGCTCAGAGCGTTTTCAATCATTTTCCAAGTGTTAACTGTGCTGTAATTGTTTAAACTGATAATTCCTGGCGGCACCTTTCGCTGATTGTGTCTGCTATTAGGCAATTTAACATGGTTATCGTCCCAAAAATCAATTCTATTTCTGGGATCGGGGTATGGATTGGGATTTCTTCCTAATCTATAATCGAATGGAAGTTCAAAGAGAAACACTTGATTAGGTCGAGGCCTAAATCCAGGTCGAAATGCGGGTAAAAGATAATCGCATTCAGCGATTGAGTTGAGTTTGAATTTAGTCTTTTTCGGTGGATTTCTCCTCATTATCTTCGGAGTATTGCCTAAAAATGATTTATATTTCAATTCTTTATAAATATGAATCATTTCTAATATAATTACCAGTTTGTAGCCTATAATTCGATGTTTGTCCGTCACCTGACTCTCTTGGTTCTGAATTATGAAGAGATAATCTTTGAGGAATTGGTGGACAATAGTAACTGTTGTTTATCACTGGGTTTGTGGGCATAACAAACTGTGTCGGCATTGGATTTGAAATATAATTGTTTATGGGTTGGTGATGGGTCATACAGTTTGCTTGAATCGTGTTTGCAATCCCTTTGGACTCAAAATTGATGGCTCTTTCAGTAGAATTTGTTGTAACGCTTTGAGACAAATCAATTAATTCACAATTAATTTGTGCTGAATTTACAGTTGTCGTTGACTGAGGATTAGGATTAAAGTCTTCTTTCCGGTTGATATCTTTCATTTGTTCCAACTCTTTGATTGGATAAATTCCTGATTCTTGATTTTCAGCCATTTTTTAAATGAATTTATTTTCTTCAACAAGTCTTAAGTGCGAGAAATCAGATATAAGATAAGTAAATGAATGACAATAATAGAAGAATGTAATGAAGTTTAATGTGTTTTTGATATAAAAATCCAATGATAACAACAGTAAAGTAATTCGTAATTAGAGATACGTTTGCATTGCATTGAAAGTACATTTAAAAACATTTTATCAAAATTAGCACTAAATTCAATGACTCATCAAATGCTTTCACAAATTACTCGCAATTAAATAAAAGTTTGAATTATATTTCATTTATGTGTTAAGTCATGGGATGGACAACAAAATAATAAAGAGAGATAACATTTTATCTCTTTTAAGTAAAAGACATTGCAAGTGTAACTTTGATCATTTCCTGATTGGCCCAAACTTCTTTCGCAAACCCCCTTCTTTGGCGAGCATTTCTAAGATCTGAAAGACTTAATTTGATGATATGAGGGGTACTTTAAACTTTATAATATGTGACTAATTATTGAATTGATTTGCGAAGAGTTTAACAGAATTTTCAATTTATTAATTAAGAAATGCATTAAAAACAATTGAAATCTAAGATAAGTCTAAAATAAAGTCAGAATTTGTACAAAAGTTGAATAGTTTTGAAAAAAATGATTAAAAGAAAATTTAAAATCAAATTCTTTTAACTCTTGATTTGCTTAAAGCGCTTCATATCTTTGTCGTCCTCTTACTCTCTGTCCTCTTCTTCGATGTCGTAATTTTGTGCTCTGTCTGCCCAGAAGTGGCGCTCATCTCTTCTTGTGTCCACTTCTTGATTGAATCGGTTTTGATTGACTCTCAAAATATTTGTGTATTTGTTTTCCGAATCAATATTTCGTTCATTTGTTTGTATTGAATTCAATCTAATTCTCTGTCCTTTAAATAACTGTCCATTTAATGAACGATAAGCCAAAAGAGCATCACTTTTACGTTCAAATACCATGAATGCTGTTCCGGAAGAGCAACCATTGCTATTGTAATTATTACCGGATCTGATCAGTGGTCCGAAAGTACTGAAAATTGTGCGCAAATCCAAGTCCGTAACCGACGAATCTATATTCGCAACGAATAACTGACCCGATTCTCGACCAAAATGGGATTGACTTTCATTCAGATGATTGATATTGCGATTGAATTGAAAGGAAGGGTTAGTTAATTCACTTTCAAACCGAGACCTTTTTCTTCGAGGCCTTTTATTTTTGTCCGTATCTCTTAGGAATTGGTCGATTTGGTCTAATGGGATGCCATTCAAAAATACTTCTGACGGATCAATAACCGAATCCCATGGTTTGGGTTCTTCTTCAATTCCTTCGTCTAAACTGACGTCCATTTTGTTTGACATTTTCTTAAAGATATTTTAATTAAACAAAATTTTAAAACTCTTTTTGTTGAGTCGTTATTCGTAAGTCAGCTCTGATTTGAGATAAATTTGAAACTAATCCATCAAAACTCAAAGATATTATGAATGGAAAAAAGATAGAACTGGATATAACTCTCTTCAAATGTGAGACGAATTTTAATGAAACCCTTGCTTTGGGTTTAAATGTTGATAGATTACTGATTATTGATTAGTTTTGATGCAAATTTTGAGTCATATATTTTGTTATCTCAATGTTTTATCATCAAATAGATTTCACACCGATTAGTTCAACATATTTAGCATTTGAGCATGTAAAATTAACTTACATTTCAAACGTCACTTTTCTTACAGTGAGGACTTCACTACAACTCAAGTGATACTTACCTCTCATAATACATTCAAAATTCAAAGTTAATTTTCCCAAATTATTGTTGTAACAAAGTTTAAATAAAAGTTGCCACTTACTTTTATAAAAGTGAATGAGTCATTAATTGTTAATTAAACGTGTTATCCATCTATTTATTTATTCAATGCAAACATTTTGGAAAATTTCCACAAATAATTAGTTAGTTATCAATCAATTCAACAAAAGACTATAAATTGATTTCAAATTAAATGATTGAAAAGAGTTTGAAAGGTTTAAGGTTAGGATATTTGTCAATAATGAGTATAAATGATTAAATAAGTTATATAATCAAAAGAAAACTCTATCCTTGAATGATATTTAATCGATTCCTTGGCTTCTCCTTAGACATCACAACCCTTTGATTCCTAATACAAATTTTCGTTATTAAAGATCTTTTTAAATAATTTTCATAATTAATATTGAAATTAATGATAAGAGATAATAGACACAAATGGTATTCAATCAATACTTAATAACTGTAACCTTAGTTTAAAATTTTGTAATTCTTATCTAACTTTTGAAAAGTTGTTAAATAACTCAATTGTTTGAATCGTAACTCAATTACTATGAAATTGTATTTCATTTGAGTCCATAACTAATTCAATGTTTGAGGACAGGCTCTTATCTCAATGACTCCGAAAACCCATAATCTTTATTCATATCAATGACTTTCACTCGTTTTGGATATTCTTGTAATTGAATATTGAGTTGAAATTATCTAATCTGTGGTTAATTTGCCCGAAAGTTCTGGAAAATTACAATAATTCTCAGAACTTTCAATAAAAGTCAGATTCTTTCTCAGAGTGAGCTTCTAAAGTTACTTGCTTATTATTTAGTTAATGTTGATAATGCCAATTATAAGTGGAATTTTTGCGCGATTTAATTAGAATTGAATTGAAGGTCAATTTGTAGAACTAAAGTATTAACGCTTGACCTATCACCATTCAATTGTTTTATAACTATTGTAATTCACTGTTAAATAAAAAAAAACCTTTAAATTTACCAAATATATAGAATGTGTTTCTCCTCTTTCTAACCTCACAATAAATATACAGAAAATTTCCAACAAATTGAAAGAAATTATTTAATCGCTGATTAACTGACACACCATCACACCATCCGTACACTTGAACCCAATTCAGGAGCGATTGAATAATGAAAAGGAAATACTATTCATTGATTGGCGGCAAACGACTAGAGAAAAGAGGGAGAGGACTAACAACTAATCAGATAATCTTTATCTTCAAAAAACGGCTTTTATTCGGAATTTATAATAAAATTGAATTAAAAATCTTATAAATCTATTCATACAACGAGTCAATGCACAGGCAAATGCTGTAATTGAATTTTAACAGTAGAGTGAATGGGAAAGGCTTCGGATATCATACATGACCTGATTTACACTCCTTTTCCTTTTGAAATGAATTCTGAATTTTAAAGATATAAATACTTTAAATCAGTGATCATTTCAATGATTTACTTTCCGTAAATGTTTGTGACATTTGTTTCATAAGAATTTGTTTTTATTATTTCATGAAAAGACATTAAATATTAATTTCATATTTGAATTCATAATTTTATGACCAAATAGTTTTGTCGAAAAGTTTTTATACTTATCTATAATTTTGTATTAAATTTGTGATTATTTTTTGAATAAATTTATTAAATAATTATTAAAATAAATAAAAACATTTTGAGATCAAAACAGAGAGCAGTTGTGATGAAAACATTTGTTAATTCTTTGAAACTTTATCTCAAAAAACTGATACTTATTTTGCAAACGAATAACAATTTCGCAAAACAACTCATCTCTTGAGTTGAATGAAAAGTATATAAACTTTGGATTAAAAGATGAAAATCAAAGACAATAATAAGATTAATATTGATTTTGTAAAAATGGACGATAAGATTGCCATCGCATGGCTCGACTTGACTTATAAAGTGAAGTCTATTTTGAGCAAAAAGTCAAAGATTATTCTCAACGATGTCACTGGATTTACAACTTTTGGATCTTTGAACGCACTTATGGGTCCGTCCGGTGCCGGAAAGACTACTTTACTAAAGTGTATTAACGGTAAACTCAAGTCAGGTCTGAGTCATCGGTCAAAAATCTATTTAAGTTCATACGAGAAGATCAGGTCCTGTCTTATCGGCCAAAACCAGAACCAACAGCTTATAAGAGGACTGACAGCCAAACAGAATCTGCTCTACGCTTCGAAGTTGAAGAACAGTGACAACGACTTCTTCATAGACCACGAAAAGAATGTGAATAATCTATTGTTTGAATTGATGACCAAAAGCGATATCGCAAACACTAGAGTCGAAAACTGTTCCGGTGGTGAACAGAGACGGATAACCATAGCTCTGGAACTGACCTCCTATATAAAGCCTAACCTTATTTGCATCGATGAACCCACCAGTGGTCTGGACAGCAATGCCGCAGAGATGGTATGTCTTATTCTCAAAACTAATAATTTTAATATAATATAGGATTTGATGTAATTCTGTTCAAAACAATCACTTACTATAGGAATGTCATTGAATTAGGAATTAATAGTCTTTGAAATTAAATAAACATTAATTTATTCTCAAAACTTATTAAATTCACTATTTTTGTGATAACTGTTTCGAAGAAATCATTAATTGATTAATTAATGTCAAAATAGTGTGAATTCATTACCCCTCACCTCTTATGTAATCAAATATTCAAATTTATGTCATTGGGTTTCTGAACATCCAGTGAATCCAATGTCAATTTGGTGGTATTTTTACAAATATTTTCGGTGATATAATAATGAATTATTTTATTTTATTAGAAGAAATCCCTGAATGATTAAGTGCAAAGATTTATTATTTCACCTAGTTCACTTTTGATTATGTAATGATCCTCGAATAATCAGTTTCTCTCAATTAACTGATAACTAATCCCTCTTTAATGTCATCAAAACCTCTAATAAATTAAAATTGAGTGCAATTTGTTTATTGAATATAAATTATTTAATCATTTTCTGAATGATTCCTCGATTTTAATGATTATTATATGAATTATAAGAAGACTTATGAATGAGATATCACGAATAGTCAGAATATTCAGCAATTGATTTATAGCTGTTCTTGAACTGATTCTATTGGAGCACTATTGGAGCGCTATTGGAGCAAGCACAATTTATGACTAAATTCAATATCACAAACTTTGTTGAATCTATTTTATTATGTAATTAAAATTGAATAATTCAAATGATGTAATCATCTAAATGTCTCAAGTAATTCATCCTCGGATTACGTGCAGAAATTCCGACAATGAATAGATCCTTCGGTCGGTCCTTCAAATGACCAGATATGAAGACCTTTTCTGAGTTATTCAAATTCCTAAAAAACCACTCAAAGGTTATTCTTATATAAAACTGTTATATCGACTGAAAAATTATTAGATAACAGATTATCTTCAGATAAGAGTAGATAAATGTTCGACTCTTTTGCAAAGAGGGTCAACACATGGGTTGTAAGAAAGGTTTACTTTCTTATGTAAACCTTGTATTGAATGAGAGTTTAGATAACGATTTCACACAAAAACTGAAAAAATAATTGTAAACCAATTCTTTGAGATTTTCACTCAGATTTTGATATTGTTTGAGATAAACACTTATTATTTCACTTTTGAAATGATTAAATGACTTCACTGGGTTACTATAGAAGGCGAAGTTATTTGAAGGAGAAATGTAACCTTTTATAATTGATATTTTAATACAGAATTAATAGATCTGTAAAATCTTTAATTTCTTTAATACGATTTATACTAAAAATACTAAACTTGAAAAATTATAGGGAAACCCGTAATCTTGATCTAATTTTTATATTGTGAATTTCTATCTATTAGATTAGATTAAGCTAATTTAATTTGATTCAATATAATTCTTTGAATTTTCGATAATTTTTTTCACTTTAAGTGAAACATTGCAATAAAAAGTGATTCAAACAATCTAGTACTAATTTTTATAATTTCGAAGTTTCATATTAATATATTTAAAAGTCACTAATTCCAACTAAAAAATTACCATATTGAATCAAATCGATTTTTCTCAGTAAACAAACATTTTTGGCATTTAATTGAAAATTTTTTCTACTTTATATGTCTTTCACTTCCTTTCACTCAATAAATAATTTATTGGATTTTATGAAAAAAAATCATAAATTTACTCAAATTTGAACAAATAAGACATCAGAACTAAGTTATGCTCTAATAAAATAAATAAAAATGATTATTATCATCCTCATTGATTTGAATATCAAGGTGAATATTCTGCAAAATTTGTTGCATTTATACAAATCAAATGAGATTCTAAATAATTTTGATAATTTAATGCAAATGTTTTTAGAAAAAACCACCAATTCTGTGATAACTAGTGCTAAATTGTCTGGATTATATTGGAGTTATTCAAATTGAAAAAATATTTGAATGAGCACCTTGGCTTCTGACTTTGAAATATAGAATTACTTGAATTGAAGTGGACTATTTCTCTTTCTTTTATATATTTTTCAATACGAAAACCCTTTAAGCACTTTTAAATCTATTGAATTCTCATTATTATCTCAAATTTTTGTTATTTTCAATTTGTTATCAAAGAGTTATTTTGTTTATTATGTGGTATTAATTGGTTATCAATAATAACTTATCTATCATTTCATTATCAAAAGTTTTCAATTTCTAAAGGCTTTAAAAAAAGTCTTTTGTCCAAAAAAGTCACAAAAGATTGATGTTATTGAACACGACTTTGACGTAGAGCTAAACTTTACATAAGATTAGAAACAGGGTTAATATAAACCTATTCAATTTCCTCCGAATAATTCCTTTATTGAATATTATCTGAAGGATTATAATGAAAACCAAAAATGTCTTATCTATTATGCATTCAAATAATAATAATAGAAATAATTTGTCATTCATTTAAGTATTAATTTATATAAACCTTGCTATTTTTAAATATTCATTTCATTAATAAAATCTCAGATTCTCATAATGAGTAATGGAAAGTTATGTATCCCATATAATTTTTGATCTTCCTAAGTTGTCCGCCTAATGACACGGCGATAAATTAATAGATTTGTAAGATTTACTAAGTATTACATCCAAACAAGTTATCTAATCTAAATATTATATTGAAATTATTCAAATGTGAAGAAAAATTAACAAATATTTTATCTCAATTTCCTCTTCAAACTATAAACTTGTAAAAACACATTCACTAATAACCAATTCGTTAGCGTTTTGAATAAAATCTCAATTAATTATTAATTTAGTGAAAGAAAGACATAATTAATGATATTTTTTGATAATTAGGTCATTGAGTACTTGAGACTACTGTCACGAAAGCACAACATAAGTGTTATAACATCCATACATCAGCCCAATAGTGATGCTCTGATGATGTTTGATAAGCTCTATGTGATGGCTAAGGGAGGTGTCTGTGTCTACTCAGGACCACCAAAGGAACTGGAGCTTCATCTGAATCAGTGTCAAATCCAGTGCTCGGAATTCCAATTTCCAATTGAAGTAATGCTAAAAATCGCGACCAAAGGATCCACTGATAAACAAGTCATGAAATTATCCACAAAGACTTCGGAAGACAATAAGCAAATACTTTTCCATAGAAACAAAACGGAAACAAAGCTATACCCGAATGGCATTCCCTTCAGTAGCAAACATTTCAATTTATTGGACAGTTGGTACCTCCTCTTAAGGACAATGAACTACACTTATATCTCTAATTGGAAGACACTATTCATTCAACTTTTATTCTATATATTCTGTCCATTAATTATCGCCAAAATCGTTAATCCAAACATTGGTCGACCCGACGGTTGTTTTGAATACTCGTTTCGCACAAACAAAAGTTGTTTTAATCAATTAGAAGAGGATTCACTTCTCGATCAAAATCTCAAATTCCAAGCCTTTACATCAGTTCTGGTGATGTTTATACAGATCTGTACCACAACTCTGACCTTTACATCAGATGTCAAAATATTTATGAATGAACACCAAAATAGTGAGTAATTTAACTAAATATAAGATTAATTGAAAACACGTTTTACTCATTAATTATTATATTATTTGATAAATGTTTTGATTTTTTCTTCAAATTAATTAACAAATCAAAGAATTTCTTCAAAAAAGAGAAAACTGTTTGAAATTCCCTTTAATTTGAAAAATTGTTTCAAAAACCAAAAAGATTTTAAAGATTAGATAATAATTTATGAAAAGATCTCTTAACTAAGGCTTAAAAATTAATTGAGTTATGAAAATATAGTTCAAGACTATCCTCAGTACAGAATAATTGATTTTAATCAGTTATATAAGAATTACGTGTAAAGAATGGCCTTAACACAAGTGGAAAATGAATCTCTGATTTAGTCATTTGTTTTTAAATAATGAGTTATTCAAGTGTTTAGTCATAAGGTTTGATAAAATTTACTCTTTTATTGACTTTTAGATAAATAGGAGGAAACGTAGGGCACAGTTGTCATGCAATTTATTTCTAGTGATTTGAGGAAATAAAGGCTCAAAATTCATAGCTTTTGACGAATTCAATGTCAATATTCAGTGAATTCAATGATGAGAAACAATTTGAAGGGATTTTCTGGTTTAGTGTCTCTTTGGAGACATATTTCAAGAGCAAACCGAAGGCCTATCTTATCTCAAGGCCTGAAATTGGTTCTTCGCTACTGTTTTAAGGTCGGGCGCACTGCGAACAGCCTAATAGCGCTGTCGATGTAGTGTTATTCCCGTTTCAATGCTATCCATACGTAGATAACAGACTTTTAATGTCAGCAAAAATAGAGAAATATTTATAACTCAAGTGATTAACATTTCATTCAAATGTTTCATTGAATTAATAGGAAAATCTATAAATAATTTTATAATAGACTCAACCATTTCTGACTGTCCTTCTATTTTTTTCAGAGTGGTATAGCACCGGATCTTACTATTTGGCTAAAAATATCGTCGAATTGATTCCGACACTCGTTTTTTCTGTTAGCTATGCGTTCATTAATTACTACATTAGTGGCCAACACTGGGAACAGAGCCGTCTCTTTTGGTATACATTTACCATACTTTTCGGAATGTTGTGCTCTCAAGGGTTCGGTTACTTAATCGGAATAATATGTCTTAAATGCGAACAGATAGCCATCGGTGTGTCCATTGGGTTATACCTAATGCTATGTATGTTTTGCAATATATTCACTCCACTCAACGAAATGCCGCAAATATTTCTGATTATAAGCGATATTTCATTCAATAAATTTGTCTATTATTGCGTTTTGATAATAATCTATGGCTTTGGCCGCTGTGCCACCGGTCAGGTGCCTATAGTTATGCACAAATACAATATGTCTGACGAACTCTTCTACATTTACGCCAAATATCTGGTTATTTATGCAATAAGTCTAAGAATTTTAGCATTTTTTATGCTTTACTTCAAATCAAATACATTTTTGAGCCGAACTTTTTCGATGAAAATCAAGAATTTATTGAAGAAAATGCAATGTTTTCCCTCATATATGGTCTACAAATCAGAACCAGAATTATTGAAAGTCAGAAAAATATCTACAATCAGTAATAAATCGGTTTATTTTATCGATAGCGAGAATATTCATAATTTAGAGCTCGAATCAAATGTTGTGACCGACACTAAATTGATAATTGCATGGATGGATCTGACACTCAGAAGCAGTCAACAATTCTTTGCTGAAGAGAAGACTATTTTGAACAAATTGAATGGTTGTATAGAAATCGGAACATTGACTGCTCTAATGGGTCCGTCCGGTGCTGGAAAGACATCATTATTGAAGTGTCTAAATGGCAGATATCAGTCACTGATGTCAAACGAGACTAAAATATATTTAAGTAAACACACAAAAATCCGGACCTGTTTTATATCACAAGACGTAAGCGAACACCTGATCAGTGGTCTGACTGCGGAACAGACTCTCATCTATGCCTCAAAACTCAAGAATAGTGAAAAACAAATAGATCACGCTTTGAGTGTCAAGAATCTGATGATTGATTTATTGATCAGTGATATCGCTAATAGTAATGTCCAAAACTGTAGTACCGGTGAAAAGAAGAGACTCGTTATGGCAATGGAATTGACTTCTCTTAATAAACCGAATCTGATTTGTATCGATGAACCGACCACTGGTCTCGACAGTAATGCCGCAGAAGTGGTACGCATTAATATCTCTCATATTAATTAAGATTAAATTCATTACAATTATCTTTCAGGTTATGAAGTGTTTGAGAGCATTGACCCGTAAGCACAACATATCAATCATAACGAGCATACATCAGCCAAATAGTGATGTTTTGATGACATTTGACAAGTTGTATGTATTGGCAAACGGTGGGGTCTGTATCTATTCAGGCACACCTCAACACCTAAAACAGAATCTAATGAACTGTGATATAAGTTGTACTGAAATTCAAGTCCCGATTGAGTTATTACTGAAATATGGTTGCAATGGAACAGACGATCCATATGTCCGCAAACTAATGGCTAAAACAGATTCTGGGAAACAAGTGCTGATAAACCGGTGCCAAACAGAAACTCATTTAAACCCAAATGGAATTATAATGAAATCTAAACGATTCAAAATCATTGACTTCTGGTTCCTTTTATCTCGAATTATATCCTATACTTATCGCTATAATTGGAAGATAATTGTTCTGAAGACAATCATATCTTTGGTATTTGGTCAGAGTTTAAAGCTTTTCTTTCGAAGCGATATCGGGAAAGCCAAGGGATGCATAAGTTTTGGTTTAGAATCAACGAACTCTTGCTTCAAATCGTCTGAAAAATTAGAAGAGGAGTCACTTCTAATGCAAAACATTAGTTACAATTTATTGGTTATTCTTCTGATAACATTCGTTCAAACAGTGGTCACAACTATGACATTCACGTTTGACGTCAAGATATTCTTCAATGAACACAGAAATGGTATGTATTTTCAAAATTATTTTAATTTTACAAAATAATAACCATGTTCATTTATGTTCAATAGGATGGTACAGTACTGGCTGTTATTATTGGGCAAAATCAATTGAAGAGCTCATCCCGACTATTATCACAACATTCCTTTACGTTTACATAATAGACATTCACGAAGAGAAATCATTTTTCTGGTATTATCTCTTCTTTCTAACGATCGGTATTCTCTGCTTCCAGAGTGTGGGACATATAATCGGAATCATTTTCAATGAGAATCAGAAGATAGCTGTCCTCTCATCAGTTACTCTCTATTTAATGTTCTTTTTGTTGACCAATTATTTTGTTCCGATTAAAGAACTTCATTACTCGATGCAGTGGTTGAGTAGTCTTTCAACTTTTAAGTCTATATATGAGTGTATTCTTATTTTATTCTATGGGTTTAACCGCTGTTCTGGTAATGAATTCTCGAGTATTATGTTTGTCTTCGGCTTTAATGACAATCAGTTTTATGTAAATACAAGAGTTTTGTTAATTAAGTTAATTGTGTTAAGAGTTTTGGCTCTTTTAGTCCTTTTAATTAAAGTTCACTCAAATATTAGTCACAAAAACCACAATAGTTTTGATACAAATTCTTGTGAACACAAAATATTTAACGATTTAAAGGATAAAAAGTCTTTTGTTAGGGAATCAAAGATTTTTATTCCATGAACTTTGTTATCAAAATAAATCATTTTTCATGTTTACAAAATATTCATTAAAATAATCATATAAGAGGTCACAAAGAGGTCACAAAAATAAGTTATTATAATTTTATTATATTTAAAGACATTTGTAATATATTTTGAATTTTACCCCTTTTATGAATAAATCTTAAATTTTAATTGTTTTTGAATATTCTTTTAAAAACCGATTATTTAAAGTCGAGGTCTTCTAAATGTCTTTTGTATACTTTTGTATACGTTTCACATTTGAGGCGCCGGCACTCAATACATTCACTGATTTTCTACACCAAAAGGGGACAAAAATCAGTGAATATATCGAAATAAAAAACGAATTAAAAGAAAAATTCAATTTATTTTTGAATCGTTTAAAAGTTATCTAAATTTGTATTAAAAACAGTTTCTAATCATTTATTTGATTTAATTAACTATAAAATGATTTCAAAAACTAAAATAAAGAGTAAAATAAAATACAATAAAATAATCTATAAAAACAGTGTATATAACGGGAAAACAGTTTGAACTTAGTTTTCTTTTGGTCACTCAATATGACTGACCCCTGACTTAATCTGATTGACTGCAAAACCATGAGAGCCAATCGATTGTCGCGTTTTCTGCCAATTCGTTGTTTTTGTCGAACAAATGGTGAGAACTATTGTTCTCCAAAACTGATTTCAGACAACTTCCCAAACGTTTGAGCGCTGACTCATTCCACTCCTGTTTTAGTGTCCAAAGAGTGTCGTTTTCTATGATCTTAAGTGTTGTTAACTCTTTGGATAACATCTTCAAAAGCATTGTCTCGTATTTGTTCCAACTATGGAAAGGACTCTTCGACCGCTCCGACAGAATATAGAGATTTCGCGGACAAATGTATTTGTCGACAATCAGATGAAACTCTTGCCAATAGTTGATGAATAGGTCCATAACTGAATCACTAAGAAGTTTAGGTTTATTTGCGATTAAAGCCATCAAAAAGTCAATTATATTGACGTCAATAAACTTCAGTGTCTTCGGAAGTAATGCATTACAACGCCTTAAACGCGACAAATCGTGAATCAGATTCACTACAACTGAAGATTCGATTTCTAAAGACTCGAATTTATAAAGATCTGCCATTAGATCCCTTACAGCTGTAAATGTTGGACAAATATCAACACATTCTTCTGTGGTTTCGACAATTTTCTGCGGATTATTCGACAAAACTCTCTTGAATTCAGACTTGAGATCAGATTCGATGATATTTTGTGTAATATTTTTGTGAATCCAATCAAAACACTTCTCTTTCGTCACTTTTATAGCTATATTTGAAGCGAATTCAGAAACACTTTCATCGATGTCTTCATTCATAAGAAGAGGGAAAATGGTCTCAATTTGTTGAAGACAATAGTCTTCAGCAAAATTAATGCACTGCTTCTGAATCTCTTGAGTGATGGCATTAAAATGGAGTTCACTATCAGTGAAATTATTACTTTTATTATCACTGATTGGATTCGTTTCGACATAAATGCGTTTGGATTTGATATAAACTTCGGCTTTAATTCTTCGTATTGTCTTCGAAGTGATTCGATCACAGATAAAGTCAACCGTTTTCTTGAGTGAAGGCGAGTGTGAGTTAAAAAATTGTTCTTCGATTTGAAGTATTAATTGTTTCTCAAAATTGAGTTTATTATCACTTTTATCGATATTATTGCTATTCTTCTGCTCTTTATTATGGTTTGCATTAATTGAAGGCAGACTTAATGGCGTTATTTTTTTAACTTCGTTTGCGACCACATTCTGTCTGAAGATTTCCATCAGTTCTGAACTGATATTCTGATGATATTCGTTGAAAAACTCCGAATCGATTAAACCCTTCATTAAATCGAACTCAGGTTTTGACGAATTAGTGATTGTCTTCTCGTTAACAACTGATGAAGAGTTGAATACAAGTCTATAGAATCTGTTCTCGTAATCGAAGCTTTTATTTGATAAGGCTTTGGTCAGACAGAAGAGTAGGAAATATCCATTGTTTGCCACCGATTGCATGATTTGAGGCACAAAACTCCTGTGAATCGCAACCAAAAGATTATAAAGTTTTTCGTAGTAAACGATTCGCGCAGAAATCGGATCAATAAAAGACAAAAACTCTGTAATCCATGGAATAGTTGTTATCAGTTTGTGATCACAGATTGCTATTTGAAGACACTTTTCAAAGTCAATGGAAGGCCGCGACTGAAGAGATCGAAGTCTTGTCTGACTTTCGATAAACTCATTGATATTATTATTAACTAAATGTGTGTCAAACGGATAGAAATGAGTGAAACCCAAAAACTTTGACAAAATTTTTAGTGTAAATAAATTATTTCTAATCTTCTCATTGAGTTCCTGTCGATCGTCACCGGAATCAGAGTCAAAGTCACTGTTAAAGACATCAAATTTGTGACTAAACACAAGAATTTTGTCACACAATAAGAGTTTAAGGTTTTGGTTGAATGCGTGGGAATCGCCATAAATAATGAAATCACGAAAAAACTGTTCCTCTTTTGTGAAGACATTTGTCTCGCAAACGTTTTGCTGAATCTTCTTTTGGTGGAACCGCTTTCTTAGTTTTTTAAGGCGTTCACTATCAGCGAATTGACCCATAGTTTCGTTATCATCAGTAGTGGTCTCGAAGTCACTGTTTTGTTGATTGAATCCAATCGAAGACACGTTTAGATGCTTTTGGACACAACTTTGAAGTAATTGAGACACAAAAAGACGCGTCAAATGTGACAGATTTGCGCAATCGTTGGCCAAAGATATCAAATGCTTAATACAATTACCGAATTTTAGGTTATTGTCTTTAGTGATGCTGTGTTGGGGCGGATCTGTTGTGCTTTTGTTGCGATAAGAGTTGAATATCTTATAGAACTCATCCCTCTGTCGTCGAAAGGAGTGGAATGAGTTGTCGTTTGGGAATTGATTCTTATTATCGGTTTCTGATTGAAATAACACCGAATCCAAAGTCGTTACGTAATTATCACTGCTTTTGGATTTCTGTTGGACTTCAAAAGTTATGACAAGTTTTTGATGAAAATTTGGATCAAATTGTGATAAAACTGTGGAATCGATTAAAAGCTTAAGAACTGATTTATTGAGACAATGAATGAGTCCATTACTCAGTAATTGTTCTAAACTTTTGACCGAAAAATAGAGACAATTATTATACGAAGAGAAGTATTCTTCGAATTTGTTGCGAATCTCTTCATTTCGTTCACTGAAGACACGTTTAGTGACCAAATGACAAATGAATTTCAATTCTTCGAAATAATTTGGAATAAAACTCGAATTCAAGACAAGTATATAAAGAGTTGATATTAAATCCAATTGTGTGTCAAAAGTCACAGAATTAGGTTTAGCTTCGATTACAACAAAACGATTGGTCTCTTGTTTTGAAGGCGAGGGGTTTGAGACCGAACCAAATGTTTGTTTATTTGTTTTGTCAAATATTTGATCGAATTGTTGAGACTTCGCTCTCTTAAGCCATTCCCGTTCCGACAAAAGGGAGTCATTTGGACTCAAATTAGGTTTGCTTTCGATGTTTCCTTTCGTTGCGAATCCATTGTCACCGCTTTTAGCAAATTCTTTGCGAACAATTGGTTTGCCTTTTGTTTGGTCTCTACGACCAGACATGAAAAACCCGACAGAAATCCTGTCATCGCCTGAAATGAGACAAAAATATGAGAAAAAGATTATTTGAAAATCATTTCAAACCTTTTATTGTCGTCGGTTTTATTCGTTTAGTTCTTCGGCTTTGGACTGTGTTTTGACTATTGTTTGCAACATTTGTGTCAATTGTCTTCTGGATCTCAGGTGAGACCGATTGGCGGACATCAGATTCTGAGGAAAGGCCAGGAAAAGCATTTTCATCGTTTAAATCAATCTTTTCTACTCTTGAGGTCAAGGTTTTGACTTTTAGTATATTTTCTGTGACTTTATTTCTCCTTTGTTTTGAAATATCGATATTTTGGTCACTTTTAAAGACATTTAGTTTATTGTCATCTTTGGTCTGATTTGTGGTAAAATTATTACAATTTTGTTGTTTTGGTGACTCTTTTATTGCCTGAAAGAGCCATTTGGTCGATGACCTGATGTTTGTCAAAAGGTATGCAATAAATTCGTATTTCGATGTGTTTTGCAGAAGAGTTTGGTCACAATCAGAGGACTGGAACCACAATTTAAACTCATTTAAACTGATTTTATCACAAATTAATTCATCAAATAATTGACTCATTTTTTGTCGATTTTGTATTTATTTGTGTTTTGTTTATGTTTTTGCTTTTGTTTTGTTTTTATTCATATTTCAAATGACGTTCACATAAAACACGTCTTTTTTACAAATGAAAAACTTAAAACATTTTTATAAAAATTGATTTCTCGATCATTAAACACAATTACAATGTAAATATTAGGACATTTAAAAGAAGGATTCTTGGTTAATTTTTAAAGTAATTTATAGGAGTTTGATCATTCATTTGTGAAATAATTTTAGATGATTTTAAGTGACTTTTTAAGACATCATTATTGTGGTGACGTTTATCTGGATTTAGGGTATCGTCTGCGCAACGTTTTGGCTCTTTCTCTGTGTATTGTTTTTAAGTGACGCGAAAAACGAATGTTTAAATATTTTTGTATATGACCATGGTTAATCATTCTTAATAGTGGTTAATCATCTTTTATTCTCATTATTTAAGGAGAGTTAGAGCTAAAGATTTTGCTATAAATATGAGCGAAAGTATTGAGAATGCGATGAATGGAGTGCCGACACCACCGCCAACACCAACACCTCAGCCAACGCAAACACCGCCAACAGAAATACCACAAATTGTTTGTCAACTCATTCCTCAAGAACCACAGCCGTCAACAAGTCGTCCAATCATTGATTTTGAGACACTTTTCCAAAATGTTTGTTAATTTTTGCCATAAATTTGACTCAAATTTAACTAATTTTGATAAACAATTTTGTTTTCTTCAGTACTTAAAGGCATTCAACGATCGGATGACAGCACTCGATCCCAATGATATCCAGACTAAAGACTTGGAGACCAAAAAACTAGAAGACGTTTACCTTAGAATCAAGAAAATCAATACAACTTATCTGAAGAGCACTCAATACAGAAAACTAATGGAAGTGTTTGCTAAAGAAGTCACTGAAATGGATTCAGTGGAAAAAGTGGTTCGACATCACAGAGATTTGACAATTGAATTGTTCCGATTCGCACAAAAACCAGAGAAGAAGAACTTACAAAAAGTGAAGGACAAGAACGCGAAGGTTAAGAAATTGACGGACACTTTGAAGAAATTGCAGAAAGAGATCTTCGCCGCAGAAAACCAAGAACTAGATTTGGATGATTTGAACTCTGAGTCAGTTTATACTGATTTGCCAAAACTCTACCGCAAAGTACATGACGTTTGGGTGAAGAGAGAGGAACTCCTAAAGAGGTCGACAAATACCGGGAGATCTATGTTTAAGAAATACAAATGCGTTTCCACTCCATATCCAGAGATTAATAAATGTGTGGAAACACTTCTTAACAATCATTTGAAGAAAATGAAGAATAAGACGACTAAAGGATATGTCGACGAATCGTTCACTTTTATTGACGTCAGAAAAGCGATTCTCGAACTCATTAATGAAAAACAGTTATCTATTATGAACTCCGAGACAATGATCCAAAACCTTTATGAGGAGCTCTTGAAAGTGAAGCGCCAAAGGCGTCAACAGGACTCAGAAGAAGTCTTTGAAACTCTGGAGGCATTGGATGACCTCAAGCCAGAGACTATTGCCGAAGACAGTCCTCAGATGGAACTCGAATTAGCGAAGAATAAAAAGTCTTTTGAACAGAGAATGGAAGAGTTGTTTGAAAAGTACGCAAAAGAAGACAAACAAAAGAATGGAGAGTCTGTTCTTTCGGGCGGACTCTGCGAATGGGAGACTGAGACTGATCTCAACATCAATAACAATAACGAAGGCTTCGAATCGATTGATGTCAAAGAAGGAGATCTTGAAGACGAAGAAAGTGATGACAGCAGTAAAGAGAGCGAAGAAGATATTGAAATGATTGAACCGATCCCCAACTCCTCAGCAAACGGAACCACTGAAGACCCGACACTCACTGCCAATGAATCAGCTCCTAATGGGTCCACTCTTTTTGCCAGAGAATCGGAGATTACAATAAAAGAGGCCTCAAAACCAGAGCTCGAAGAACCAGATATCAAAAAGACAAAGATCGTAGAGTCTCCGTTCAATAAGAAAGAGCCAGAGGTCATAACCATTGATGACAACTCATCCGATGTCGAGGACGACGACGACATTATGATATTAAGTTAACGCCAGAAATATGTATAAAACAATTTCATCCCATTATTTAAATATAATTTTACTTCAAAACTAATATTAAATCAGAATTTTGTATAAAATATTTAAGATATAAACACAGCTATCATATTAACCACTCATTCATCGCTTTAATGAAATAATTTCACAAAATATATTCATTTTATTTGGTTTTCTCTTTTGTTTTAATATTATATGAAACTAATAATCGCTTCGTTTTGTTAAATAACTCAATAATTATTAATTACTTAAATATAATTAAAACAAAATATTAGTTATTTTTATAGAAAATCTTCATTTTATTTGTTATGCTGTGCTCTCTCTCAGTGTTTGGGAAGGATTTCACTGATATCACTACAAAATTAACTCAAATTAGTGATTGATTTGTAAATAATTTTAAGGCCTAATAGTATCCAAACAATGGCCGAACTGAGCAAAAATCCACAAATGGAGTCATATAACCCATTCCTTTGAATCCAAGTCAGTGACTGTCCACCGCCCGTTCGCTCCTTACGTTTTTTAATTACCTCTTTTGGGGCGACTTTTAGATCATAAGCCCATCCAATTGAGTGGAAAAAGTCAATGAAAGCGGTATTGATATTAAAGTTAGCGTCCCATCCAAATTCACTGGCCCTGTAGTCCAAGGGATAGACGTGATGGTAGTTGTGATACATACCTAAACAAAGACCAAAAATTCTTTCAAAATCATTGAAGTAATGATCGAAATACCGCCTAAAGTAAGATAATTCAAAAGTTTATTCTGAGAGGCGGACAGAAACCTATCGTAAGGCTTCGCCCCAAAATCCATGTGCGCTAAAGAGTTTCCTGCAATAATTCAATCAGTATTTGGTCACTCATTACTCAATTTGTTAATTAATTAGTGATTTGTTGGGAAATACCGCAAAAGTATAGCTGTAATGTATAGACGTAGCGAACGACAAAACATAAGTAATAGCTATTGATTAGAGTTTCGCCAAATAAATAGTAAGGAATTAAAGTCGGAATCAGAACACAGAACACAACAAAGAGTGGAATATAATAATTGGTTTGGAAGCGCCAAATCGGGTTCGACCACAAGTAACTGACATCAACTTTATTACGCTTTTCCTCGCATTCGGGATGAGGTTTAAGCATTAGGTATCCGATGTGTGCGAACAAAAAGCCCCGATTTATGTTTGTTGAGTCCGCATTTGTTCCCTCATATTTATGGTGTGTTTGATGATCGCGCACCCAATCCATTATATTGTTTGTTCCAGATAGGGTGTGCAATACCATAAGAATCACTGTAAGGGGACGGTTCGCTTTGAACGCCTTATGTGATCCATAGCGATGGGCTGCAGACAAATTACCGATATTTGAAAGACAGGCTGAAAGTAAGCAAAAACATTTTGAAATTGAATTTTCATTAAATTCTATTTTATATTACTATATTTGAGATGTGAAGGATCATCTCTACGTTTTAAATGTGACTTAATATTGAAATAATGAGATTATTTTTACTAATCATTACCTATAATATAAAGCATAACAATTGTCTCCCATTTTGCCGAAACTATTGCCAAATATAATCCATATATGGCTGCGATGTGGACATAACTCAACCAAATGGTTTCAAACCATTTAACTTGAGTTAAATAATAGTTGATTTTGGTTTGGAATTGAAAATTTTGAGACATTTTATCAGACATTTGAAACATTCAAAACCTGGATGTTATTTGAGAACTAAAAGAACTAAATACCTCTTAATATTGAAATTACTAATTAAATTCTTCGCCACAAATGATTAATTTGTTTAAAACAATATTGTAAACAGGGGTTCCCACAGGGGGTCAATTATTTTTTCATTGTATTCTCGTTTCATCGTTTTTAAAATTTTTCCGGAATCCAAGTGACAATATTTTCCCAAGTCTTAATCATATGAGGCATTTCGGGTAGTCCCTCCTTGGTAACTCATTTGATTATATAATACAATTTATTGATTACTAATTTTATTAATAAATGTCAGGAATTTGTTTACAATGCATTGCATTTTAAATACGTGACTCATATTCTCCTTTTAACGAGAAGTTTCTTTTAATTTATATGAAATGAAAAATAATTAGTTAATATTATATACAATATATTATAAATTTAATATAACTATTGGATAACTCACGAATTTAAGTAATTAAATACATTAAGTACTGAAAATAAAAAAGAAATTCATAAATCATAATTTACACCATATTTTTAACCTATCATTCTTAATCATTCAATTTCTTCGATTGTTTTTATTTTATAATTATTTTTTGAAGTAAATAATAAATTAAAGTTAAATCATTTAAATTGAAACCGTCTTTATTGCATTCACTGATTTTGATTATAAGAGTTTTTCATTAAACTTTAACAATATATCTGAATTAGCAAATGAACATGTTTAATTTTGTTGACCGCCATTACTAACGATGGTCTGATTACTGTTGGGATCGGCGATGTTGTCTGAATTTTGGTTAAACAACTTGACTCTGGATCCTCCGCTGACAATCAGGTTATTAACGCTAAACATAAATCCAGTTCCGGCGAAGTCGTTCTGAACTCCGTCTTTAGAGGCCTTCTTTAGGTTTTCAAGGAGTTCTTTTGGAACGCACAGGTCATTTGTTTCGTCTTCACCAGAGGGACAGTCTTTGACTCCATCGCAAAGTTTCTCCAAACCGATACAAACGCGAGACTGAAAGGGACTGGTTTTGCAGGAATATTGTGATCGGGCGCAACCAAAGATGGAAGACGCTCTTTCGGGCTGTGCTTTAAAAATAGGGGCAACTTCTTGTTCCGTCACATTAGTGGGCGCACACAATACGGAACTACTGATTACCAAAATTATAATAGTCTTACAAATCATTATTTTACGGAACGGCTATCAATTACTACTTGAAGTCAAACTGAGCTATTGTTTCAACCAATTCTTACCTTTTTATTGATAATTTCAGACAATAATTGCACTCATTTTTATCTAACTTATGATTTAATTCAAAGGGATTATTATGTCCTAATCCTTGAGGACAGGTGTCATAAATCTCATTATTGATGTTTTCCTATAAAATATTTTCTTATGATTTCATTATTGAATTGAAAATTCTGTTATCAGTTTAAAGTACAGAATATTCTTTTGTTTGTTGCCTACGAAGTTGAGGGTCAGTGTTTCGACATATCATTTATTACTACGTTATAAGTCGTTCTTATTTTTTACCAATACAATTTAATTAAAAAATTATTGTTTAAGATTAAGATCCAGATATCTATATAAATGTTGATTGTTAATAGATTATCATATTTCGAGAAACAGAACTTCAATATTTACTCAAATAAATGATAAACAAATCACTTATAAAGACAAAAGAATAAACAATTTAAAACTTTTTATTGAATTTTAATCAAGTTTTGTATACAGTATTAGATAAGGTCTAATGGGTTTGACCATTCTGTCCATTATTAATCACATCTGTGTTTCGATTGTCCGACTGTTGGTTAAATAGTTTTGCGTCAGAATTGTCTTTAATGACAATATTCCTGATGTGAAACATGAATCCGGTTCCGGAAAAACTGTTCAAATTCTTCTTTTTGTTTTTATTACCTCCAAATCCAGGGAAACAAACCCTCGGGTTTTCATCGTCGCGATGCGGACAGTCTTGTTTGCCGTCACAGATCTGAGTCAAAGATATGCACAGTCCTATTGTTCCTTTGCAGGTATACTTTCCAGCGGGACATCTATACTCATTCGGATTGTCTGTTGAGTTGCCATCATTTGGGCTGGAAGTACTTCCTGTGTGCTGTCCCCAGTCATATGTTGTACGACTACCAGTATGTTGACCCCAATCATAGGTAGTTCTTGATCCGGGAGCCTCAGTTGATGTCCATTGTCCCCAATCGTAAGTGGTTCGGCTACCGGTGTGTTGTCCCCAATCATAAGTGGTGGCCGTACCTGTATGCTGTCCCCAATCATATGTTGAACCCGAACCAGTATGTTGTCCCCAGTCGTATGTTGAGCCTGTTCCTGTGTGTTGGCCCCAATCATAGGTCGAGCCAGTTGCTGTATGCTGTCCCCAATCATAGGTTGTCCTTGATCCTGGTGCTTCAGTCTTTGTCCATTGTCCCCAATCATAGGTAGTTTTCGGGACGTTATACGACGGCTTATTTGTGACTGAATAGTCTATTTCATTTGAGACTACGGGATCTGATTTTGGGTTTACCACAAAAAGACCAAAATATTTGTCATCTCTTATAGACTTTGAATGAAAAGATTCAAATAAAACGAATACAAAAATAGCGATAAAAAAGTGTTTTCTTTCAAACATTTTGTGTCTCTCCTTCTCTTCCCTCTAAATAACTGAAGACTTTCCCAAAGCTTTATGTCATTCAAGAGAATAGAGATTAAAAGATTTTTATTGTATTTGTATTACACAACGAGACGACAACTCTTGGTTTATCAGGAAATAATCAATTAAATAATCATGCTTATTTTGATGAATTGTACTAATAATCTCAAATCTGTTTGAATTCACACATTTTGTGTTTGAGTAAACAGAATATAATAACCCTTCTTAGAAATGATAATGGTTTAAGAAATTTAGATCCTTGACTACTGTGGAAAAATACATATTCAATTCAAATCAAGATAGTTTTTATTAATGAGAACAAGCACCTGTTGATTTGGTGCCACAAGTTCTGGCCAGATATTGCCTCATATATTGTCAGAAAGTGTGCACAAAGATTACTCTTCAGGGGATATTCCGAGTGCAACACAAATTCAGACTTTCAAACGCAAAAATTTAGCTTCAATTCAAGATTTGTACTCTTATTTTGTTCTTTTATCTTCTTCTCAGACAATTGCTTAGAGCAAATTCATTAAATTAAAGAATAATGTGCTCATGCAATAATACATACAAAGTACCTTAAATTATTAAATCTTAGATTTGTTTGCTTCCATCTAAACAGATGTCATGAACTTGAAATCACATGTTTAAACAAATGATAACTTATCTCTTAATCTCTTAATAATTACTTCATTTCAAAGCAAGAATTTTATTACACTTTTTTTTAAGTAATTAAATCATAGTTTTATTGACATTAATAACAATTAACCATGTTCAAATGCTCAAGTACATAGTTCATTTTTCATTATTGTCTGAATCTTGATTGAACATTCTTACATTTGAATTATAAATGATGAGGTTATCCACTGAAAACATAAAACCTGTGCCATCCAAGTTCCGTTGGTTGCTATCAGACTGATCGGGACTGACAATAGCGGAATCGTCATTCAGTTTTATTGGAGGTTCATTGGCCTTTGGGTGTCGATGGCTGCAGACCTCTTGAGCCTCGTCATCATTGTGTGGACAGTCCTGCACTCCATTACAAATATCATAGGATTTGATGCAAATGTTTAGAGTTCCGTTACATAAGTAATGCCCTAATTATTTGAATAACAGATACAGTATATCAGTTAAAACATTATCAGATGGAATATTTTGCTCCCAATAAATTTATTCACCTGCAGAGCATCCATTGTTAGGCCAGTATCTGTCGCCCTGATCAGTCTCATTGTGTGTATTCTTGGTGTGATCTTTTGTCTTCACATTTCTATTGTGAACATTCACATAACGATCCTCTTCATTGACATAAGCCTTACCAGGGTTATAATTTTTGTAGTGTTTTGTGATTTCCACTTCATTGCAATAGGATGATGTCTCGTCATCTCCATCAGGACAGTCCCTTTTTCCGTCACAAATGCTATTCAAATCAATGCACCGCTTAGTTTTGCTCTGACACCTATATTTGCCGACAGGACAGTCATCTTGGACTGAATGAACAGATAGAATAACACAATTAATCAAAACTATTTGACAAATTAGTGACAGTTTAGTCATTTTTCTTGTATTTTATGAATCAATTGAAAGAAAAATAAATTTAAAAGAGAATATAATTCAATGAATTTTATCTTTTATTAAACGCTTAGAAAAGAATGAGTTTTACAGATGTATTGATTCACACAATTATTAGTCAACTTATGATACGAAGAATCAAATCCCAAATCAATTGAAAAGTTTTGTCAAATTTATTCTTAAAAAGAATTTCAATGAATTGAATAACAATTGAATCAAATGTCACACGAATTGTAATAAACCAAAAATGAAGACTTTTGAAGGTGTGACAGATTTATTGTATTATTTGATTTGATTTAAGTCTAATCTATCTCTAAGTAACGCTAATTGCGTGAGAATTTGGACCCGGAGAACAGTGATGTCTAAGGACTTCAAGTTCAGGGAATATTATTCATATTTTTAGACTGTTCTCAGAGTTTTGTGTCTTATTGTCGTGAAATTCAAAATATTTCTTTTTTGAAGATTCGGGAAAAATGTCTGAACAAAGGTTTGTCTGTATTTTCTGCTGAGAAGACAATACAAAACAAAATTACCGCCAGAATTAATGGCTAACAAAAAGTTAAATATATTTCCCAATCCTCTGATTAAAGATTGTTTATTCACGTCTTCGTTGTTTTGTTCATTAATTGCGGTATAAATCAATACACAAGCGGTCGGTGTCTGACAAATGAGAAACAGTATGACCACTGCTATTAACATCAAAGTAATTCGAGATTCTTGTCGATGGGATTCGCTCCGGGAGTCTGAAAAAATTAATTAATTAATTGGATGCCTGACATAAAAGCCAGAATTTCGTGGAAATTCTATTAACTTTTTTGTCCTCAAATATAATAAAATCTTTTCTCACTTTTGGGTTTCAGAGTTTGATTATCGGAATCCCTTTTGAGAGGATTCTCAGTCAGTGTCCGTCTCTTAATATTTGACACATGAAGGGAACGGATGAGAAATACATTGAAAATGGCTAATGTGCCCAATGGTATGAAAATGAACAGAATAGCTGTCAGATAATAGTAGACATTCCTATAGACCAAATTGAGTCCCAAATCGGAGTAAATTATTTGAATATATGTTTGGTTAGTCTTCTCATCAGTTGTTTCACTTATTTTCCACTCAAAAATTGTTGGAATAGTAATCATTGAACAAATTATTGATATAATTAATATTATTTTTCGAGCCCGGGTTGGAGTGCACAACATTTTACCCTTAATTGGATAACTGACTACAAAATACCTGAAAAAAAGTATCAATCAATTAGTGAATGATATCAAGTGATTAGCGATTCGTTTGACTTTCAAAATGATTATTATTTCGCTAATGATTTATGTCTTATCAGAACATTGATCAAATAGATTGACTTATTTTTCCAATTTTTGTGTTTATGGTTATTTTCTTTTAAATTAATCTAAATTAAGTGAATTTCCTTGTTGCAAATTGCCATTTAAACGGATTATTTCCCTGTTTTATTCATTATGTGTCTAATGGACTTTAATGGAAATTCATAACAAGATTATCTTAAAGCAACTAAATTATAAATTTTCTATACCTTTCAATAGTAAAAGTAACGGTTAGCCACACGGATATGTTTGAGGCCATGTCGCACATCATGACAGAGAGTGGATATAAAAGCCAATAAAAATAATAATCGATGTGATTAGCGTTCGGGTAATGAGAGATCGATAATACAAAAGTAAATATAAGGTAAAGCATATCAAAGGTGGCCAAAGCAGCCAAATAGCTATTGGTAGACGACCTCATTCTCTTTCTGGTCATTATCACAATTGTAACAGTATTTCCCACAACACCAATCAGGGTAATCAATGGCACTAACACTCTTTGTATCCAAAATCTTGACGTATCTCTGAATTCTTGATAATAATCTTCTTTTTCATCAGAGAATTGTAATTCAGTCGCTTCGGTAAGGTTAACAAATTCCTTGATCATGGTCATTTCAATTTCACTAAAATTCATGGTAAATATTCGAAGGCTAGACATCAACTTTCACACGAATATTCAAAGTTAGTCAATATTTACATTAACTTTGATTTGATGTTCATTTAGCAAATAATAAGCCATAAAATGAATAAAGAAGTAATTGAAAGGCGAATAAATACTGTATTTACTACTGAATCGTTTCAGGATAGACATGGATTATATGGAATTAAGATCTTAGACCTATTATTAATAGCAATTGTTACTATCATTTCATTACGTATTTCACCAAAAGTTTGTTTTTAATGCTAAAAATTCTTTGTTTTATTACACACTTTGTTTGAACTATAAAACTTTGAGACTAATAAAAATTAGGCGAAAATACGATTTTCAGTCTATTTTTGTGATATTTTTATTACAAAAATCCGTTTTCAATGACTTTTTGACGAAATCTTATGATTTGATGTTTAGATAATGTTTTGAAAACTTCTTAACTTAATTGTTAAGACATTTGAATAATTAGTCATTTATTTGGAAGACTTTTAAAAATCGTCTCAAATAGTATTGAAATTATAATTCAAATTGAAGGACAATTAGCACACAATATATTAAACTTATTACAGTTGATCTCAATTTGAATATAAAATACATATCATAAGCATTTTGAACTCAACCCAACGTTAGAAAGTCATAACACGTTTCGCATAATTAAAACCTTTGGTCAAAAGAAAACACTTTTTGATAAACTAAAGACTTAATGAGTTAATTAAGTTTAAAGGAGTGAAATGGTTTTCATGAATCATGAATACAATGGACTATTTTTTCACAAATCAAATTCAAATGATCTTTCATTTAGAAGACCACAAACAAAACACAAACACTTTTCTGACAAAAACCTCTTCTCAAATGAAATGAATACTAAATGAAAGTCGAAAATAATGCGAATATGTGTGACATTAAGGCACTCAATGAAAAAAATGTGTGACATTAAGGTTAAACTGATTAAATGCAATATATATTGTCATATATTGTCGTAAAAATTAATTTTTATCTTAATTCATATGATTATTGTCTGAGTTCAGGGATGGTCATCTTTTTCACAGCATAGTTCACGTGATGGGAAAGTTTGAATAGGTTATTTCCAGATTATTAGTCTGAACTTGGTGAACTCAGGATATTTTATAATAAAAAAAGAAGTTTTTTTAAGCGCTTTTACTATTATATTTACCAAGATAATTTATATTTTGCTGTTCATCACTGACTTTAAGAGCTAAATCATTTTATTTATTAAATAAATCATTTACGATCTTGTTTATCTGTGAATCTGGATAATAAACAGTTATTTAAAAAATAATGATAATTGATATTAGCAGCATATTTATTTATTTATTTATTTATTACGCAGGTTATTCAAAATCATAGTAAAATTAATTTCTCGTTTAAATTGCAATGTAAATCATTTATGATTCATATCCTGATTAAATGAAAACTTTTTCAAAACACTTAAGATTTTTATTTATTTCGAGATTTGAACCAAAAGCTAATGAACTGAGAATTGACTGAAAAATAATTTCAATCGAAAGTATTGACAAAATATTTCCCATAAAGAGTTGAAAACTCATTTCATTCTTCAATTGTTTGCTAATAATAGAAATGTTGCCTAAAGTGGAGTTTTTCACTCAAAACTAAGAATAGGATTCCCAGAGATGATGAAAACCAATATTTACAGAAAGTATAACAGGGATGAGCTATGCTGTCTACCTCAAAGTAAAGGCTAATTATCACAATTGTTTGCTTATTATCGATCTCTATAGATAGTTTGGAAGAAAGGGGGTTCAGGGCATTTATATCTACTCCTGTATACCAGCTTTCAAGTTGAAACTCACATTCAATTAAAGATTTTTTTTCAAAGTCTCACTCGAATCCAGTCATTCGGATCGGAATCAATTGGAAAAAGTGTTTTGTTGTTCAAAGAAAACAATTTATTTCTTATGATTTGTGTGAAGACAATGAAAAACAATTCCAATTATTTCAGAAGAAAAGTATAAAAAATTGCGAAAAACCCAAAAATATAACTTATTTTGAATGAAATTTCAATTAAAACAAATTATTATTTATATTATCTTAAATATTGAGTCAAATGACATGAAATCTATTCTTCGAAAGCGTCCTCATAATCGGGTTCATAACTGGGTGTCATTGACGTGCTTTCAGATGAAGGTAATGAAGTAGTTGATGGAGTTATATCGATATTCTGAGCGACTCCTGACTTGTTATCAATTAAATCTTTAAATGAGAGACAATCAACGTTTTCCAACCAATCACAAGTTGAAGAGAACTGATTGAATCGGGTGCCGGGCGGACATTCCCATCTCTGTCGACCCCTAACACTGCACTGATAATAAGTTCGGCAGTCATTCTCTATGTCTGCGAAAAACCCTCTCCTTTTCCCACAAATGAAATTCCAATTACGACTGATAGGCGCCGAAGTAAGTGAAAAGAGCTCTCCGATACTGGCTTCAGTAGGTTCCACATACTTATCTTCTTCTACTTCTTCATCAATATTATCGGCATTCAATTGTTCAGAACTTATTCTGTCTTCGAATTCATTTAAATCCAATTTCTTCAGAATTCTCTTAATTGGTATCGAAGTCGTTGTCGT